>RXPK01000323.1:0-107999 GCA_004143645.1 Protaetia brevitarsis | reverse complement strand
TGAATCCCGTATTTTATGGACAGATGAGCCCCATTTTTTCCCTAAATAATCTAAATGATAGAGTCAATGCTGAAAACAGTCGAATATCGTCGACGTCCACATGAAATCATTCAGGAAAACATTGAAAATATCACTTTTATGCAGGATGGAGCACCCTCGCATATTCACCAACCAGTTAAAGAATTGTTAATTGCTGTGTTTGAAGATCGCCTTATCGCCTTATAAGCAAACAATTTGTAAATTACGGCCTCCAAGATCGCTTGATTTTAACTCAAAGCAAACTCAAAGCAAAATGGACAACATGTCCATTTGCGTTAACCATTAATTGTTGGACATAAGAAATCCTATCATTCAAGCAATCGAATTTCTTTCACGCGCTACTGTTATAAATTTCTTAAACATACACAATAAGCTGACATATGTCCTTACTTTATGATAAATAATCTAGTATTTACAGTTACAAAATTGGTAATGTAGATATCAAGAATTACATTATTAGCATATTGGAATTATCGGAAGAAGATTAAGATAATTATTTTCAGTAAAAAAAGAGAAAAATGTAACGCCTTAGACGACGAGGATGTCAACATCAGTGCGAGATGAAAATGCCACTATATTTAGAAAGAAACAGTATGGGAAGAATTAAGAAGAAAAGAATTGGTTCCTCCTAGTATCAAATATTTAAAAGATAAAGGCAAAAGTGAGGCTTCATTTATCCAGCTTGATCGTTTCTGCCTTTACAATAATTAATATAATCACCATTACTGTTATTTCCCTACCTAACCTCGCAGCGTACTTTAAATATTTACTCCAATTAAACAATTATTCCCTTTATTTCGATTCCCGCTTTGAGTCGAGCTCCAAAAAACATTGCTCGAATCTCGGAGAAAAGACCGACTCACCGTCAACGGCGGCGGAGATATTCAAAAGCCAATCTGCCTCTTCGCCTCCCCACCGGAGGGAACTCCATCATTATGTGCGGCGTGTTATTTAGTGCTGTTACTCCGCTGCAAAATTGAAACAAATTGTACGTGTTTGCTTTGTTAGATGGCGTTGGCGAGACGAGGAGTGACGGAGAGAGAGAGAGAAAGAGAAAGAAAAGTAGAGATCTAACCGACAACATAGGGTTTTAACGAGCTTTCTGAATAGGCCTCCATTTTGGCAAATGAAAGGAAACGAAAAGGGACCTGGGATACCATCCGAAGGCGAGAGGAAGCGCACTGGATCGGAGAGAAACACAGAAAGACAGAGAGAGAGGGAGACAGATGAAAGAAGCGGAAGAGTATTTGCGAAAGTAATTCAAATATCGTTCCGACGGTAGATTAATTTAATATTTAATTGACGTGCTCCGCTTGACTTGTCAATAATTCAGCCGCTCGAAAGGAGGCAGCCGGTGAAGGGAGAGAGAACATCTCTCCGGGTACTATTTGATGATGTCAGACCCTCAATACACCTATATACACGCGCGCTTATATACCTGAAACATCGTTCAAAATACACCGACTCAACTCCGATTTGTATAACTTTTAAATGAGATTATCGTAGCGCAGCAAAGCCCTGCGCTTCCTCAGCCGATGGCGTGGACGTGAAACGTTTGAGTAATGTTTACGCTATTTTTTTTCCACTTCTTTTCGGTGGAGGGAAATTGATTGATTGGGGAATTGAACCGGATGAAGGCGGATTAAATAAACTCGAGGGTTATGCATTTTTTTCAATGACGAATATACATTTTTAGTTACAATAAGAGCGTAGCGTTACAATTCTTTTTGAGTTTCGCTTTGCATTTCCTATATAAACGTAAAATATAACAAAATTAATTAGGGCATTTCGTTTTTTATTTATTAGTTATTGTATAGAAAACCATGCTTTCTTGCAGAATATTATTTTTTCTTGAGGACCAGTATCTAAAGGTTGTGTTAAAAACTTTTACAGTAACGTGTCAACATTTCCGTTAAAATAATTCTCTTGTATTTCCAATTCCTACATTAATCAATTAGCGTATACGTAGGTCGCTAAGACTTATTGTTTGATTAACTTACATCTACAAGCCGTAAACATAATTTCAGCATTTTCCACGTACATTCTCATATCCATATAAACACCCATATCCCTGTATTATCGCAGGTGGGGACCATTCATTTCCATTAGGTAGGAAGCTCGCGTTATATTAACAAGCTATAACTTACCGAGCGCACTACACCAAGTTCTTTGAGCTACCCCCTCAACCCGAATACCTCTTTCCACGATCTTCCCGTATTGTATGAATAGAGTAGAGTTCGGTGGGCAGTTATAATATAAACGTATGTACAGGATCCTGATTACTGACTGCATTGGAACCATTGTTACATTGTCTAGGTATTCGATGATTAAGGTAGATACTACGAGTCTGTCTATATGCCTTACTAATATGAACAAAAGAGTATCTGGTTCAATCTGAGGGTTAAGCAGATTGGTGTAGGTTAATTAAAGGGAAAAACGACTACGGCATAATAGTTACGGATATGAATGACGGAATGAAAAGGTGAAAAACTGAAAATTGCTTGGCTAGCTAGCAACTACAGGGTAAAAAGATATATTGTAATATTCAGGTAATTTAAACGCCCGAGCTTAAGTAGAGCTTATAAATTCTAAAATATGTAAATTTATATCGCAGTAATGTTCCTGTAAACTTGACGGTACAACTTTTAAAAACTGCTATACTAAGCTTGTAATAACACATCACTTTTACAATTAATTTTACAACTTTTTGCTGCACTCTCTTTATTTTTTTAGCGCGGTTGCTAAACCATGGCATTAGGTGCTATTATTTTTTGCAAAATTACAAAAGAGCTTGCAGGTGAATCCAAATGAGGCGAGGAGGGGGTACAGAAAAGGACGTATATCAGTCTAAAAGGGCATAATCGAATCGGCTCTTGCAAGGATTGCTGTTGTCAAAGGAAGACAAGAGAACAAAGTATCAAAACGAGGACAATCCTCGCAAGACGAGGATGGGTGGCAACCCTATTTATTTATTTTCGGTAAGATGTAAATTCTATTGACGAAGCATAAAACACTGGGAACCAAAAATATTTATCACTCGCGAACAAGTCGTATTTTGAATCATTCTTAAATGTAATTTAAAGACGGGTGTAAAGGATCGACTATATTCTTCTAACCATCGCGCATATATGAGGGGTCTTGTATCAAAGTAGGCAACATCCCGAAAACGGCATACGTACTTTACGTAAGCCACCTAGTGCAATGTTTATTGCTCTTTTGAGTTAGCATAATCATTCGGAATGAAACAGTCTACATCCCATTCATTTTTTAAGGAAAAGTTTAGCTTTGGGTTCAAAATAAGCAACATCCAATCTCTTCTCTTTAATCTTCCTGAAAAATGACAAAAATGGATGTTGCTTGCTTTGATACCAAACCCCTCATATAACAAATTCTGCCTTTGAATTACTGGGCTTTCTTCTAATTGGTAGGTACTTGTGAAAAAAGAAATGTAAAAATGTTAAATGATCAAATGAATGTAAAGAAAAACATGACTTATATTTAAAAGAGACACGCGTTCAATTAAATGAGTGAGTTATTTCCAACGATATTTTCATTATACATAGAGAAACACACACGGGCATTTATTTATAGCAAAAATTTATTGAATCATACAAATGTTTATTAATTATCAACTCCAATTAGGTCCAGTTCATTAAGATATCATTGAACTAATTATAACTGCTTTGAGTCAAAAAAGAATACGTTTCTAATTAAGGAATCAATTCTTAATGCCGAATTAGTATTTTTTTAATTTAAACCAGAAAAAGTACCTACTTCAAACAACAAAAGATATGATGTTAATCTCCAAAAAATGAGGTTAGATGACATGATATCCAAAAACGTTATTTGAAAAAGTTGTTTAGAATTCAATTCTGAGACTGTGTGCACATTTTTGTAAAGATACTTTAAAAAATTTAAAAGTCACAATTTTTCCAAATATTGTTTAATTGAATTACATATTTCCATTCTTTTCGTCTTTAGCAGCTCAACTACAGCAGTATTTCTAAATCTGGTTGACACTCAAACAACTTTGTCAGTATTTGCGTAAGGATATAATTAACATAATATAGCATATAATGTCCTGGCATCATATAATATGATATCAAATATAGTTTGTTTATACAGAAAATTATTTATTTCATAAAAAAAACAGTGCAATTACAATTAGTTTAAATAATTTTATATCAACATTATATTATTTAAATCACGGGTTTTGATCGGAATGGATTCAACCCTTAGGTAATTTACCACCGAATGCATATACTGAGTAAAATTATAAATCATTGTTTCTCTTAGGGCTAAACCAACAAGTTGATCTAAACAATAAGTATTGTTCAATCAACAAAGTCAGGAATATTAAGAGATTAGGCTAACCAAAATTGCAGTTAATAATAACTTTCCCAAACGTGCACCTTGATCTAAGCAGTGTCCCAAAGTTTTTTACTCGTGTAGTAGCCAATATATTTAACATAACTTGAATGCAGTGCACACACGGCTTAAAAATATTTATGTATTTACCAGGTAAATATTTTAAAGGAGCTGTGATTATCGGAACGGTGACTCACATCTTGCAACGAAGCGCCTGCAAATCAACCCCAATTCAGGGAGGGCAACTGACAGTAGGCTGCAGTTACGACTACTGAAATCCAGTTTATGAAAACATCACATATTTATGTAATAAACTGGTTATTTAAACCAAAAACGTAGTAATGTGTTACGTATCTGGTACGGCCTACTAACTAAAGTAAGTTATTTGAAAGAAATAAATATTTGTTTATCCATATACTGTAATGGTCAAAATTTAATTATAGTATAAGAAACCAGAGAGTAGGAAAGAGTGCGCCGCTTTAAAATAGAAACAGACATATATCTCTGGCTCCCACAGCTAACGCCCAATATCGTTTGAATATTCGCGTTGGCGCGTATTACAAGGTCATTTTGTGCATAGTACAAGATACTTATACTAATATTAAAATTTGTCGACTACGGTATAAACTAATCACCTGCTTGAGTCAATCTATATTTCTTTGATTTAACAATTTCTGTTTCTCTGTGCGGGTAGGGCAAAATACTATAATACAAGGTCCATTAAACGCAAACAGTTACATTCAAATCTTCTTGTTAAACATAGAATTAGTTAGAAAATACTTTTATACGGCAATTCCTTTTCTTCTTTCTTTTGTCAGAAGTGTACTTGTATCATAGACAAGAATATAACTATTAGAAAGAGTTTAGACCATTGCGCATTCGCGAGCTTTCAGATTGTGTAGAAACCGCCATTTTGATGTATAGATCAGCTGTTGTTGTAGTGTTTTGTTTGGGAGGTTTATAAAACGCATTGTTTTTTAAGGTTATTTCGTGTTTATATTTTAGTATTATTTAAGCATTTCATATTTATACTATTATTTCGATTAAGGTAGTTTACTAATTAGTGGTTTATTAAAGTGTAGTTGAATTATTGAATAATACCTTGTTAGTAAATAATTTATTTCGGTGGATCATTTTTTTAAATATTTTAAGAGAGTTTAAGTGTTAAGAGAACCAAGAACATTTAGTGAGGTGTGTGGTATTATTACTGTGAATAATTAGATGTGAATTAGCGTTTATGTTGTAGAATGTCTTGCTGTGTACCGGGATGTAAAAGCATCCATAGATTGGTATCCCCTGATGACAACATCAGTTTCCACCAGTAAGAGCCAACTATAATCTATTTGTTATGGGTATGTGTTATAACTTTATTGCATTCTCCTTTGTGAAGAGTACTTGTTGCAGTTAACGTCTGCTGCAGAGAATCTGAGAGAAAATAAATATACACTGTCGTAATGAAAGAATAAAGGTATTTCTGCACTGTTAACACAAAACATAGACATGACATGTATTCTATTTCAAATGGATTAATAGTCAGCTGATCCGAGAGATTAAGAATATGTATTGGTAATTTCAGTATATCGCAGACAGTTCCTGGAAGAACATCCGATCTTATTAACAAAAGTGATCATTGAGTGTTATTGTAAAATACGGCTTCATAGTTTGGTGTAATTAACGCAAGAACTGTAAATTGAATTAGTAAGAAAAAAAAATTAAACAAACTTATATTGTTTAGCTACAAATAAAGAAATGTCGTATCACATAATGTGTATTTACTATACCCCAGAAATATGAAATAACCTAAAAACTTCAAATTGCAAGTATTAGTGTATTAGCTTATACATTTAAATAAATAAAAATGAATTAAAAATGTAATGTCTTTCTAGCAGTAAAAAATACTATTTCATGTATGTATATAGTATAACACTAGTGTCAAAAGGAAGTATGAGCATTTTATTTATTTTTTTATTTTAAAATATTACCATTACGTCCTTGTTTTATCTTTAAATTGTTTTTTCACGACCCTGTCATACATCAAAATGGCGGCCTCCATGTGATCTGAACACTGCGCATCTCTAAGCTCTATCTACATATTTATCCTTGTCTATGACTTGTATACTTCCTTTTTGCTTTTCCTTAGATATATATTATACACTACTTTAATTTGTATATTATATTGTCCTCCTATTCGTTTATCTGTTGGATAACAAACGTTATAATATTATTAAAAGAGCTCCATTATCTTGAATACTAGAAATAAGTCAATATAAGGTTTAGATAAAGAAAAAAAAAAAGAATATTAACCTTTCACGTTAATGATCCGTGTAGTTGTTGGGGATTGTTATTCATGAACTTAGCTCTAAAAACTAACTTAAAGGAATTGTTCGTTTAACAATTTGCCGCTGAAAGGCGTCTTAATAATACCTCATAATGAGATCAAAAGAACGTTATTGTAACACGCAAAGTCAACGTTCATTATTATGTAAATTATCCCATCAGCAGCCATCAGAACGCGGCTGTAGCAGAAACAAACAATCCCCATTTAAAACGCGGACGCGCGCGCGCCCGGCTATTTTCATTGCATATTTTCACTTTCAGTTTAATTACGGCACAATCGTCCGCGGGCCGGACGAATGTTCCTGACATTAGATCAGTTAACGACGGGGTGGCGGGCGGGAACGGAGAGAACAAAGAGGAAAAAAGACGGAGGGAAAACAAAATCGGCGACGATAACGGCTAAAACGGCGGAAAACCCGGAGCATTTTCCCGGTACAAACATAAATCGTGACGCTGAAACAATGGTTAAAACATCAACGGGAAGAATAAAAAATTATCATCGTCGCTGTCGGAAAAATTGCTCATCCGAATCGACTTTCCCCTACAGAAAAATTGTGCGCGCTGATTAAAAATAGTGAAAAGAAAGATTCAGCGAATAGATAAGGAATTCCTGCTGTTGTACCGTAATAAGCATGCGGAGAAAATTAATACAGGATGAACAAAAAAAAAAATGCAGGAAGATGATGGATGCGTTTTCTTTACGTGTAACTTTATGTATTCATATATTGTATTCATTTATTGTGTTCATTTTCACTAAAAATAAACTTAATTTTTGCACCATATCAACAAGTATTCCGAAAATAAAATCCAATAATTAAAACTTGCTAAATTGAAGGGATATAAAAACATTACACATAGATGTTTTTTTTAATATTTATTAAATTCATGTTCGATAACAATCGGTTCCGTTTACTTTTTTTTTAATTAGAATATTAAGTGTTCTTTGAGTATGGAACAATAATTTTAAAGATTAAATAAGTTAAAGATGGTTATATGTTGTTTTGGAACAGTATCTCATAGTTAATTCTTCTTTACTTTCCTCCAACTTATTTTTTCCTTTGAACGAACACGAATTGAAGTAATATACACTTTATTTAAACCGTGTACAATTGTTCATTATCTACAAAAACCATGTACTCCATGATCTTCGATGATATTGTTAATTCGTTCCTTTAAATTATGATATCTTCTTTTGGTGTATTGGAAAGAATTAAACAGAAGCCTCAATATCGTTAATACAACATAAACAAAAAGATTTTATTTTTTTAATATGTAAATAAATTCGCTAATTTACGAAAATAACTTCCTTTTTATTATTTAACGAAAATGTTATTTTGAAAATCAAAATGTAATTACAAGGAAAATATATATTTGTAAATTTGCAATATCTTGACAGTCATTAACTGAAATATTTTTAACTAAATAAATTCTAAAATTTTTAGATAAATTTCATTGATATGGAAGTAACTTCAGGCGTATATATCAATAACAATTTAACTTTTACAATGTTTATAATGGTATAATTATACATTACAAATGTATAAACAAGGCCATAAAAGTTATTTTTTTTAAATTGAATCTTAAAAAAACCGTCAATATTCAGTTGTTTATTGTATTATACAGGTGCCGTTCACGTCAAAGCAAAACGCCATCAGTATACCGATACGTTTAACCGCTTCATACTATTCATCGACTTCATAAGAACTCCTATTAATGCATACTGCTTACTGTTCACATGTTCACGAAATCCGTACATGTATTTAGTTCATTTGCAAAAGTTGCTACAATTTGTGTAGGCAACGAATAAATGTATCCAACGTACCAATTATGTACAATCGTGGAAACAAATCGTAGGACACGCATCGAGCCGAACCTTTCCGTAACTATTGCTATCTCGTCCTCCCGTCTCACCCCGCGAATTTTGCCGCACCCAATATGTATAAGAAATTAGGCCCGGGGGAGTGAGGGAGAGAGCTATAGCAACGAAAGGTTCAGCGCTCGATGCGCGTCCTAAGACTTATTTCCGCATTTGTACCTATTGAAGGCGTACAATGTACGTTTTATATATGGAGTTCATAGACATATGAATATGCAATCACTCCGCGCTACACGAGATTTTATTAATTCGCCACAACTGTTTCGAGAACACGTGGGCTCCTAAAAACAATCGAATGAATTAAGTAAAAATAAGAAGAGATCTTTTACTTAATTTATTCTGTCTTTGGTTGAAAATGGGAGCTCGCTTGTTCCCGAAACAATTGTCCTTAATTATTAAAATCTCATGTAGCGCGGAGTGATCGGGATATTCATGTGTCTATTACTACACTACAGTTCTTGTGATATCTTTGTATAAGGAATACAATTTTTAGTAACACGTGAAAAATCGTACGTGCTCATGTACGCGACGAAACCAACACTAATAAAGGAGGAACAAATAGTTAACAGCATTTCTGAAGTGTGAAAAATTAGAAATGTTTGGCGGTTGTACTAACAATAATAAATTTAAATAAAACAACTCCTAAAGTTTTTACAACGCTCATTACACAAAACGCCACACTGCTTGCTGCATTGGTGGTTCCTTTTCCAATTTCTTTCTCTTCTTACTTTTTTTTCTGGATTTCGTAAATTTTCATTATTATTGCTCAATTTTTGTTTCTTCCTTTTGTGATTCTCTAATACTTTCGTTTTTGCTGGTTCTTTTTTTCATAGTAAATTTCAGACTTTGGATGATATGGCAGATTGTAAGATGGATAAAAGAAGAATTTAAGTTCCATCTTTACTTATGGGTTCTGGAAATTTCAAATATCGGTCAAAAGAGGAGCTACAATATCTAATTGCAACCGCAGCTGTCACATTTTTCATTTGCGTTTTAAGGTTGTACTATTTTTTGAAAAATAAAGTGTTGCTATCATTATTATTATGCACAGAATTATTATCTAGTATATGTAAAATGCCAGTCAAAAAGTCAAAAGGGACCTGAATTGCAGTTTAAACAGTAAAATATCTGGTTGATAAAATGAATGCAAAAAACTTAGTACGCTAACAAATACTTTGCAACAGCTTTTATCACTATTCGAGCTGTTTTTTTTGTTAGGTTAATTTCGGAAAATATTTTATGAAATCGATCTTAAACTTACCTTAATTTAACAAAATGCGTTGTGCAACATTTGCATTCAAAAGTATAGTTGTTAAGGTTCAAAAAGAAATCAAAATTTTCATTTCTTGCAAAACTTTGTCATAGATATCATTTTATCTTCAATATGAACATTATCCTTGAAAGAGTTTTGTTGCACCTCCACACTAAAGAAGGATGAATTTCTATCAAAACTAGATAAATGATCTCGGCGTTCGAATCGACTCTCGTAAATGGTAACAAATAAGTTGTGACATTGGATTCTTTGTTACAAGGTGCTACGGAGTATAAAGAAAATTAATCAAAAAAACTTTCATTGGAAAAAAAAATGCAAAAAAGAAATTCCAACCTTTTTTGCATTAAAATTTATTGCAGTGTATTTTCAAGAATATTGGCTAGAATACTACTCTGCCTTAGATTTTTACAAATATTGAAAGAAAACCAAATTGGTTTATCATCTATAGGTGACAGATGTGCGAAATCCTTATCGTGTTAACATTAATTTACGAAACCTATCTTATCCGCAGAATATCAAATAACGAAAAGCTGGCAAACGTTGCCGCGTTGTTACTGAAAATAACTTTCCTGCTGCGCCCGTGGTCTCACTTCATAAGATTAGAAGTCGAAAATGCGAAAGAAAATATAAGATTTATTTATGCCGACAGAAACATTTGCATATGAGCTTTACCCGGATGGCAGACAAGAAAAAATCGTTCTTTCTTTTTCTTTTCCGGAGGCGTATATTTTATAACTTCTCCCCCGTTGATATATATTTGAATGCGAGAGATTTAAATGAAATAAAATTTCTTGGTGTAACGGTGATTTTTCAATAATTTACATAAGTTTCTTTCGAGAATTAAAATCTCTGTTATTGTGTAGTTATACGTAGGTAAATTTATAAAGCCAAACAGAACTACGGAAGAAGTAGGGTATTGTTGTAATATAGAAAAATCTGCTTAATTACACTATTAAGGGTTTTAAAAATGCAATAATATGTTTTTACTTCGTTCTTCCAGTGAAGTATCTATTCAAATTGACCTCTCAGTTATTTTTTCCGTTTTTTTTTTTTGCAGAAAGAAAAAAATATTATTAATGTTTCTGGTAAGAAAAATATTCGCAAAATCCCTGTATTATATTTAAATGGTTCATTTTTCTTCCTGATGCCCACGAAAAAGAGAGGATTTTAATTCCCTGCTCAGAAACGCCGCGCCGCCATAATGGAGGGAATAATGAGAATAAAGCACTCATTTTCCTTCACAAACAAAAACAAGTCCATTTTAAGTATATCATACGCGTTCTCTCCCTTGTTAGCTCCTTCGTTCCGCGTGTAATTGTCTCCTTCCTCGTTAAATAAACAGATTGTTCTTTTCAGCGCTCACGCACCATAAAAGGGGCTCCCGTCGTTAGAAAACCCACCCTGCCCTAGTGCTGCGTACTACTTGACACACTTGAATTAAAGAACGGGGACCGAATAAAAGAGCGAACCCTTTTTTTTGCGACCTTGGCTTGGCTACTTGAAAAGTCACTCGTGCGCGAGATATCGATAAGATAAATGTTAGAAAAATGCGGTTGCAGTAGGTATAGGAACTTATTTCATTTCTCGATCTTTGCATTATATAAAGTTTGATACTTTTTCTCTTTTTCTAATACTACAGTGGCGTGCTCCATTTAGCACGTGTAATTTGGTAAAAAAAAATTATACGTTAAAGAATCTTAAGGCGGTCGGATTTGCGGATTCGTTAAATGGCGATTGGGTGGGTAGAGTCGGTCGTACCGGACTAGGGGTATTGAGAATTCGCGAAAGACTTTCCGAGAAACGAGAAAATTGACCGAAATGTCGATCGAAACTGCGATCTCCCCGTTAAAAGTTAGAAGCGCGAACGGCGAGATGACGTAATCCTTCGTTACTCTTAAGAAAGATATGTCTCCTTGCTTCATATGGCATTTTCTTTATATTCAAGTTGCCTATTTCAAAACGTAAACCATTGCGTCAAAACATCCAAGAAACATATAATTAAGAAAAAAAAAAAGAAACAGCTCGAAGAAAGCTGTTGAAAAGAATTTGTTAGCGCATTAACAAATTTTGTTAAAAGTTCTTACTGTATAACAATTAGCAATAGAAAAGAATTGAAACGCTTTTTTTTTTCAATTGTATTCGTGGCTTAGGGGTAAGTGGTGAAATTCTGCGCAGGCGGGTAATTCTACGCATTTGTGTTTCAATGTTCACATAACTTACATACTGCCATCTAGGGGGAATGCGAGAAAAGTTAGTGTGAACGAAAAGACGCCATTATTTGTGTTTCTTTCGTCTGGGTTTGTGATTATAC
Organism: Protaetia brevitarsis; assembly: GCA_004143645.1. Lineage (NCBI taxonomy): Eukaryota > Metazoa > Arthropoda > Insecta > Coleoptera > Scarabaeidae > Protaetia > Protaetia brevitarsis. The sequence goes on along the minus strand of RXPK01000323.1, from coordinate 95,795 downwards.
TATCGTGTCTAGTTGCATAGGATAATCTTCTTCTGAAAAGTAAAGTTAAGTATAAAAATTTTATTTGCAAACAGTAATATCTGTAGTTAGTAAAGAATTACAATTACATTTCAATTTAGTACGTTTTGCTTCACACGTACTGCTGTGGTTTATACAACCCATTTATCGCTGAGTGTATTTTAAGTTGCGTATTTGTGGTTGTTTTGATTTATTTCCCCGAACAGATGATTTTCAATTTACCGGGAATTTTCACAATTTTGTTTTATTTTGAATAAGTTTAGTTTAAGAGTTTATTGTATGATTTTATTTATGTTGTGTTAAGTTTTTTTTTTAATTAATCAGTCATTCAAATGTCTATTGTTCGCTTGGTGGCTGATTTAATGCGATATTTACAAATATTGTCGTTATAATGTTATACGTCTGCGTTTGACACCGATTTTGAGAGAGATTTTTTTGTAAGTAATACAATCGTAGGATTTTGTTAAGGAGTTCCTTGTTCGACTATTGACGTGAGTAGACGTATTTCTTAAATATTGTTGCCATTTTGTTTTTCATATTGTAAAATTTAATTATCTTTTATATAGTCAATCAAGGAATTTTTATTGTAATAATTGTTAATATAATTAAGTGTGCACTTTGTAGTTATAGGATCAATTATTATTTTTTTGTTTAGGATTTTAGTTTTTCTCTCATTTATATTTAAAGAGTTAATTTTTAGGTTATTCTATTTTGCTGTATCTTTTTACTTTTCTATCACCTCGTTTGGGTAAGTAGAAGCAATTTTCTTTCATTTAGCTTGTTCATTTCTGTATATTTCTAGCGTTTGTCCACGCTTAGATTATTTTAATTTGTGAAACCACCTGGATAGAAATTCAAAGGTTGTATATTGAATAATCTTCCTGAATAAATAAAACTTTTGCTTTTTATAGGAAATAGCATTGTCCTATTTTAAATTAGAGTCTAGTGCAGTTTTTATTTTAGGCCAGAACCTTCACTTCAAGGGTTTTTTCTGCATTTAGCCCATTTTGTTAAAATAAATTGAATGTTAATTAGCGTTATTGTGTTAAAAATTCTGTTCTTTTATTTTATCTTAAACCTTTTCAATTTTTCGTGTAATTAAGAAATCTGCCTTCATTTACTCACAATTTACTTTTCGTGGTTAGATAAAAGTTTTAATTCGCGAGGGTAACCCTGAGATTAATAGTTTCTTGTTTTATTAAAAATCTTTTCCGTTGAGCTGGCTAATATTTTTTATTTTTTATTTTTAAAAATCAGTTTAGTATTCATATTTACTGCAATTAATACACAGCAGTACGTACCTGAATGATTTTGTTCCTTAAAAAAAATCACAAAAAAATTAAAGCTCAAAACTTAGTGTGCGTATTTACACCCTCCAGTCGGGTAATTCTGCGCACACTAAGTTTTCAGTTTTAATTTTTTTTTTTTATATTTTTTAAGAAATGAAATCGTTCAAGTGCTTTTTGTAACAAATATTGAATGTCTAATGTTTAACATTTTAAAAAAATCAACTACGTTACGGTTTTATCAAAGGGAATATGCTGTATGAAGTTAAGTGTGTAGCATTCGATCCTTTTCCCTAACTAATACTTAGTTTTTGCTTTCTACAAATTATTTGCCTTGTGGCATTTAGTTGTTGATTTCAGTGTTCAGTCAAAAGTAAACAGTGCGTTTATTTGTGAACCCAGTGGGTTTTAATGAACTTTTTTGGTAAGACATTCTTAACTCGAAGAAAATATACTTACACAGGTATGCAGTACTGCGTAAAATATTTCTAAATATTGTATCTTTAAAAGCAAATTAAACGCTTCTTTTTCGAAATATTTCGAGCTGTGATCGTGACTTTTATATCAATTTTGATATATTCCAGTTAGGCATACAATAAATTGACATTATACTTTAAACATATACTATAAAATACGTAATATTCTATTATTATCCCACCCCAAACACTTTATGTGAATAACAATATAAACATTTGTGATTGATTACTTCGAAAGATAACTTTTATGGGTGATATTTTATACGCACTCAAATGGTATAATAACAACGAAACAAATTCAATAAGTTAGCTATTACCCACAATAAAATAATAAACTTAAATTAAAGGAACATAACCATAAAATTGAAATCGGACGAATTCACCAGAAACAATACCGGCGCTAAAATAACCCATCTTTTCGGTCACTAATGCCGCTATTCTTCCAATTTTAATTGAATTTTCTTCCAATGAGCGCCGAAGCTGTTCCTTTTGTTCCAAGGCAATTATATTGAAACGCTTTTGTTCAATTCGCCGTTATTTTTTCCTTAATTAAGCAATTTAACTGTTAATTTAGTGCTAGACCCGAAACGGAGATGTTTCCACGGCCAACGTTTCCGTCGGTGGAATTTCTAACTATGGATTTTAACGTTAGCACGAAGCCAGGGGAAAGGAGCACAGAGTGCATTTCGCCGCGAAATGAATACCAATTGGACGACGAGTTCACGCGTGTTATTTGATATCCTATGTATATCTCTCATGTCGTTCGTTCGCTTACTACAATAAATATACCCGATGTATGTGTATATGTGAACGCGACGGATATAGGAGAGACAATGAGATAAAGAAAAGAAAAGGAGGAAAATATAATTGCCCGGTTCTCTCTCACTATTGACGGAGCCATAAAAAAGGCGGAGATAAGAGCGCGCAGATAACTATACGTTCGCGTTCCCCGCAATAATGCTGTTAGCGTTCGTTTTTGCGCAATTATCTTCTGTCACTTCAAACATATTTATCGGGACTGTGTTTATATTACCGCTAATAAAATAGCAAAACCAGTTTATACCCTTCTTTTCCTACTATTTACTCTTCGTGAAAATAAACGAATCGCGTTTGTGTATTGTACATTTGTTACTGCTGAACAGTGTTTGACATCTCGTACTGAATGCTATATGTGTGTATTCCTAATGTGTATTTGTTTGCTCATTGTTATGTAATTCTACTGGTCTTGTATTCTTATTAGCTCTCTTGTGCTAATATCGTGCGAAGCGCACAAGAACGTTTTTAATGGCTTTTAGAGTTATCTCTAATGTAAACATCTTGCATTTGTAGCGATGTTAAATAACACCAACACAACTGTTTTTACAATCGGTTGTTCGCTCTAGATGCCTTCTATTAGATTAAAAATGATATATGCATAATAAGAAATTCAATGTGAAAATGTAGACGCACGCATATATAACGTCAGCACTTAGTGATGTTTTGCCGTGGATTCAGACATACTACAACTGCTGGCAAACAAGTACAAACTGAGCCTTTATCAACTAACATACGATCCAACTTTCATTTATATTATTCATATATTAGGTCGGACAAATATGAAACTAAGCAATAAATTTTGGCTACTTTTCCAAATCAAGTTTGAACTAGAAAAGTTCGCCTTTGTTAGGTGATCCATTGAGGGTTGGTTGTACCAACAGTTGGTAACTATAGTTACTGTAGTTAATGTTAAGTTACATAGTGATCAACCAGTCAAAGTTAACGGTAGTTCTGTTCTGTTCGACGCTGGTTAAGGCTGTCAATAGAGAACATTGAAAAATCAATTTGCTTAACAGTATCAAAATTCCCTTAGGATTACTAAATAGTATTTAAATATGGAAATTCCAATTACTTGAATCAAATTATTTCTTGATTTAATCGTGGTTTATTTGAAATAACAAAATATTTAAAGATTAATTGTATTTTTCTTGACAATATTTATTTTGTAGCCAGAAATTAATCGGTTTTTCAGTGTTAAAGTGCAAAATTAAATAGAAGATCTGGCAATAAACATCACTGGAATTGAAATTTCCAAGTGGAAGATAGCATAATTGTTTTGCACATACTTGTTTATTGCATATTTCTTTTTATACAGTATAAATATGGATTAAAGTATTCTTCCAGGTTTACGTATTTGCTTTTCTCAACTTCAACTATGTCGGCATTTTAATACCTAAAATTGTATTTTATGCCATACAGTTGGCTCTCCCTAAATCAACAGCTCTTTACTTTGAATTTTTCTCTAAATTGAATTCATTATTTTGTATGCCCAACTGAATGGTAATCCATTTGTAAGCGCTTTCTCCAACTCGAATTTTTTAATTCGAACTCTCCCTTAATCGAATAAGAAATTACAGCGTTTTATGAAAATTTTAGGTCAGTTTTCCCCCCTTCACATTGAACAACGGTTTCCAGGAACTTGCACAAGATAGAGACATACTTTGAGCAACAAATGTGTAGCACAGGTTTGAAACAAATGAAAATTTCGGACATTTTTAAACCTCAGTTTTTGCAGTGTATGTTATAAGATTCTGCTTTTTTCTCTTTATTATACGTACATACTTTATTTATGAAAACTAAATTATTACAAATCATCCCAACCCCGTGCTCTACCTAAAAAAGGTACTACACGAGGCTACCTATTCTAAGTACGATATGGGTTCCATAACAATTAAAATGATCCTACTCTAACTAAATAATTTCCCTATGATTCTTAACAACAAAAATATAATACAGTAGCCTCGCGACCATATGAATACTACTTTTGTGAATGATGAATATGTGAATGTGGATTAGTTCACATAATCGGGAGTCACTGTAAATCAGTCCGCTATCAGTTATTATTAAATGCGCCCATGGAACGACTTTCGTTATCTCCCAGCATTCGCCAAGGACACTGATTATATATAATATACTTATATAAAATCAATAGCCATGGAGTAAGGGAAAACCATGACAAAAACCTTACTCTGGGAGGATCTGGGAAGAAGTCCCAGACCTTATTATTGATAGCCACAAATTATTATTATCCTTCTGAGTGCCGAAGAAGCAGTCTCCACGTCCCCTCAAACTTCGACAGCCTTGCCGTTCTCGCGTAGCGGCTCCCTTTTTCACACATTCAGAAGTTGAACAGGAAACGTACATACTGCCACGAATAGGCCTTCAAGAATGGGGAGAGCGCTAAGATATATAATAGTTGAGGACTCCCTGTAATGGAGACACTCCGCGAAGAGGCTCTCCGAAGGGAGAGTCCATGAGGTATTCCTCTTGGAGTCTCTGTTAATAAAGATCTTAAGTGTATTGGTCTTTGGTTGATTCTTGCCCATTGCAATCCACCACATTAAAAGGTAGGTACAATTATTATATATACATATACCTCTGAGCTACCCCGTCATGCCCCAACGTGACATTTGGTGGAGGCGCCGCAAATCTATAATTGAATACCACTGTCAGCAAATATTCTGTCCGACAGAATTAGATAGATCTAAAGAGAGAGGACGGGAAGAGAAATGACCTGCTTTACTTTTAAATTGCCTATATTTCTTTTCCACTTTTCATTTCTTGATATTTTACCGACCATAAAGGCAAATACAAAAGTTAAATATTATCAGATGTGGAAAATTATACTATGTTGAAGCTAAAACAAATACATCCTCTGATATACCTCAAAAAGTAAACAAACTCACGTTTGGCGTAATCCGAAATTTGTGTGGGCGCGTTTATAAAATCCCAAGTATTAGAAAATTAGAGTTCGGCGACGAGGTAGGGCTACCGTTATTGGTGAAAATAAACGACGGTATAATTAATATTAATGACGCAGCTTCCATAAATTCGTCGTTCGTTCGATGTGCGTTACATCAAACTTTACTCCGTATAGGCCGGCTATATACGTTGTAGTCTGTTCGGTTCGCTTCAACGTCGCGCGTCACTCTTCCCCTCCTCCTGTCCTCCTGTCAACGAAAATTTAAATTAATCACCGACACACAACCGTCCGCCGTCGTGTTTATGACCCCTGGCAGTGATGTCTACTTCTGGCAGATCAATGTCGCGATACGGACGACATGAATCTATAGCTGGAATTGTATTAATTAGCGCATATATTATGTAGTCACATTAAGTAATTAAATATTAATGCCTTCGTTTTTTCATCTACAGAGACAGGAACAATTATTGCAACATGCTGATTCTAAACTATAAAAAAGTCGTAAGCTGTCGTAAGGAAGAATTTTTACCTAAGAAGGAGTGTAATCCCTTTAAAATTTTATTAAAATTATGGTGGGATTCTGAGCAGAAAGCTTTAAATTCATAAACTTATAAATCTACACCTTACAAAAAAATTGTGGGTGGTTACAAGTACAGCTACAGATAAATATTGTATACATACAGGTTCCTATAAGTATCTGTATTATGCAGAACATATTTATGCAGATTGCGTGGGATCCTGTACAAATCTATTGCATCCTATAAGTTAACTTACAAGGTTACTTATTCTGTGCAAACTTTTAAGTTACTTTTTTTTTCATAAATCTATTCCATATTTCCATAACTTTTATGGTGACAGAAATTGAGATTGTAAGCACCTGTAAGATATATGAAGAGCGAGACTCTATGCAATTTCTAAGAAAAAGCTCAAGGTGGAATATAAAAATGAACAGTATTGGAGTTATTATGTATGTATATATATGGAAAGGTGATGTACACTGCGACCTAAAAGATCTATGTGTTCCCTATCCTTGCTGCTTTACAGCTGGCCTTCCAATCCTATTCCTTGCAGAAAGTGTAGGATATCAGAAGGCCCCTGGCTAGGTAAGTCTCCCTCTTCGATTTCACATGCTCCCAGGGTACAACGCCCTTGAGTTGTACAGTGCTACGCAATTTGTGAGGAGATGGATGAGTGTGTCATCATATTCTCCACAAAATCTACATTCAGATTCCTTTTCGAATCCAAGCTTACTCAGGTGTCCTTTCAGTTTACAATGGCCTGAAAGTACTCCTGCTAATATGCGAACATTGTTCTTACTCAGGTTGATGCATTCTGTAAACCTCTCCTGGTTATAGGTTCCCAGAAGAATTTTACTTGGCCTCATTCCCTGGAGATTTATCCAGTAATTGGATTTTCTCTGCTCCATTTTTCTTTTCAGTTTCTTCACTATTATACTGTTACTTACCCCGCAAAAGGTTTCTAGTAATGGATGTGGAGGACCCCACAGCTAGTAGCTACACAAAGAAGCCGCTCTCAAAGTAATTAAGAGAGCATAATTAGAGAGGGCCCCCTAGGAGAAAAAGGGGATCACAATAGATCTGAAAAGCACGCGGCGAAACAGGTCCATAGGCCACCCCAATCCTAATCTAATCTAATCTAATAGGAGCATAATGAATAATGAAGTGCAGGAAGAATATGTAAGATATAATCACCAGACTGTCAGCAAAGCTTGAAAATATGTAAAATCAAGTCGAAGCTGCAAAGAACTGCTGTCTTAATATTTGTGCATTAAATACATTATAATATCAGTAGTTTTTCCAATCAAAAATAGTGTGACGACATTTTTTAGAATCAGTGATAAAGAAACTTCTCCCGTTTGTAACGACTGTCTGGTTTCCAACCTGTTGGAAGGTATTATTTACCTGCCGATGAGAAATGGGTGCGACAAAGGAAAAAAGTCATAACAGGGCAAAATATCTAAACAAAACAGCGTATACAAAACACACAGTACCACGCGAAGCAATAGTCTAAAAATAAAAGGTACAAGTATGCACTTCCGACGAATGAGTCAAATTGATGTGAAAATTCTCCTCGACCCTTCTTTCATATTTTTTTTCTATCTTTAATGACACCGTATATACAGAGGTGAAACCGACAATGTGCGCACGCAAGCGAGCAAACTCGTACTATGGGAAAAAGCACCCGCTAACATCAAGAAGTTGGAGTCGACACGAAGGAGCTGAGAATGAGTGTGGTACAGTTAACTAAGATAGTAACTGGATTACTAGTATGAGTAACAATAAACATAAATTAGAAATTGTGGAGAAAAAAAACCTCTATCATTTTAAAGTGGGCGGCATTATTAATAACACTGTCAATAAACTCAAGTATGTGCAAAAAAAAATAGGTAAAATATGGTAAAAATACATTAATAAAAAAAAAATATGTGTTATGAGAAGTAATCGCACGTTTTCTTGGTTTTTTAAACAATGACTTCATAAAGAAATGTCTCAGAGTTTAGAAGAACTCTCGAGGAAATTCCGTTTTTTTTTCTTGTGTAAATAATCCTATGTTGAAATATTGATGAAATTCCGATAAATTTCGAGCACTTTCCTAAAACAAAGATAATAACTATTAATTACTTATTCTAAACATTGTAAAACTGTTGCACGGACATTTTTTGGGTTCATCGTACCGCCCATACATTCTGGTAAACACGACTGTAATTTCAGACGCCCTAATAAGTGGGTATAGCATTACAAATCAATGCTTGTTCATGCGTGCGTGTCCGTATTTTCGTCTTCCTCCTACCGTTCAACGAAACAGGGGATGCCTTCATAGAATAGACAAAGATAACGATCGGGACCGAAAACCGAGTCGCCTAGCTTCGCGTCACACGCCACAAAGGCCTCACTCATTACGACGGAAAACGCTAGGGCTAGGCATCGCCGCAAACGACGATGTTAAGATCTGAAGAGGAGAGCTGGAATAAAGGAAGCACACTTGTGCACACGTGGTGTATTGTGCGGAACGCACAGGTAACGTGAAGTTACTTTGTTTCCGATGTGTGTAGTTACAAGACGTGAGACTCCTTCTGAGCATTCCCTGTGATCATCGTGACGTTTTAGCGGTATGTTTGTCTTCAAATTTGGAAATATTAGACAAGCCTTTAAAACATCGTCGAAATATGAGAATAATGAGCAATTGATACAAGAGAGCTCTTTAAGGACAAAAATTAAGAAAACTCGCGTAATCGAATGTAAAACTGGCAACGATGTTACCATTAACATTGGGAAGTTACATCGACGTGAGTTTTGCAATGATTTTATTAAAATACGTAATTGTTTACACGTATATACAACTTTTCATGACTCCTATATTATGGCTCTGTTATTTATCGTTCAGAGTGGCTAGTACAGTCAGAGTAGTCAGTGACCTTGATCGTGAGTTGGAAACTTTTTACTACGCAGGCGAGCGTTTGCTTTGGACCGTCCAAAGTTGGAACGAAAACAGATCTTATGAACATGATTTTAATGAAATTTTTGTGGGGGATACCTATGTAAATAACCGGGTATATTCTAAATTATTTTCTTCTTTATGTATTTCCATTTCATTCTTTATTGTATACTGCTGTGGTTAGACAACCCATTTCGCTGAGTGTATTCTATGTTGCATATTTTGCTTGTTATGGTTGTTTTCTTTGCTTAAACAGCTGATTTACCGAGAGTAAATCACAGTTTTGAGTTTGTTTTGTATAAGTTTAATTAAATAGTTTATTGTATCATTTTAATTTATTTAGTGTTAAGTTCTTTTTTATTATTCCATTCATTAAATTGTCTATTGGCCGCCTGTGCTGATTTAATGCGTTTTCTATTGAATACTGTCGTATTGTTATACGTCTGCGTTGTACGATTTTGAGAGAGGAGTTATTGTAAGAAAAACAGTTGTAGAATTTTGTTATAGACTTCCTTGTTCGACTATTGACGTGATAGACGTATTTTGTATATCAATGTGTGCCATTTGTAATTCATTTAATATTGAAATTTAATTCTGTAATTATTAGTCAACCAAGGAACTTTTATGATAATAATTGTTAATATATTAAAGTGTGCACTTTATAGATATAAGATCAATTATTATTTTTATTTAGGAAGATATATTTTAGTTTTTTTTCTCTCATTATATTTAAAGAGTTAATTTCCGTTATTCATTTTTCTGTTTCATTTTTATTTATCAATCACCTCGTTTGGGTGAGTAGAAGCATTGTTCTTGCTTTTAGTTTTTCTTTTTTGTAAATTTCTAGTAATTGTCCACGCTTAGTTTATTTTAATTTGTGAAACCACGTGGATAGAAATTGAAAGGTTGTGTATTTTGGTTAATCTTCCTGAACAAACAAATCTTTTGCTTTGCATAGGAAATAGTATTGTCCTATTTATTTTAGAGTCAAATGCAGTTTTTATTTTAGGCCAAAACCTTCAGTTCAAGGTTTTTTCTGCACAATCTGTAATTTAACCCGTTGTTGAAACAAATTGATTGTTAATTAGCGTCATTGGGTTAAAAATTCTATTCTTTTATTTTATTTTAAACCTTTTCAATTTTTCGGGTAATTAAGAAAGTCTGATTTCATTCACTCACAATTTACGTTTCGTGATTAGATTCAAGTTTTAATTTGCGAAGGTAACTCTGACTTTAATAGTTCTTTTGTTCAATTAAAATCTTTTCCGTTGAGCTGGCTAATTTTATTTTCTTTTTCATTTTAAATTCAGTTTTGCATTTTTCTTTTAATTCATTCAGTACACAGCTTGTTAAGGTAAAGGTGTTAGTTTTCGTTTCCCGTTCGTCTTAATAATGTCAAGTTCTAATATTGCAGCTCATATTAACTGTGACTCGCGACACCAATTTCCGGTATGATCATTCGATGAACACCAGCACTAGATGGGCATTTTTTTTATGTGAACTCGCAAATTTTAGAAAAATCAAAAGTGCTGATAAACATCAATGGTCATCAGATGGAAACTAGTGTTGATGTCTTCGGATATATTGTTTTACAAGAAAGAAAGCATTGTTGTAATGGAAGTAACATCAACACTTGTTTCTATCTTGTAATATACGAGGTGATAAGAGGGCCCTAAAAACCTTTCGGAAAGAGAAGCTATGCGTTCGTGAGAACAGCTCGGAATCTGGGGGTAATCCTTATTTGCTAATTAACATCTTTTTTTTTGTGTTTCCTAAGTGATAGTTTTCCTTTTTTTTCTTTAATTAAAAAACCATATTATTTTTACCCCTTTTTTCTTGTATATCGTTAACGTCGTTTAGTGTGTGAAATAAGTGTAACCGAAAGGTAGAAGGGTAAGTCTGCACAGTTATTCTAGCTTGCATTGTTACGATCCAATTATTTGCATCACCTCCCCTTTTTAATTATATACCGAAATTTCCAAATTAGCAATCATTTATGTAATCCTAGATTTAGATTCAGATTCACTTGTTGTTCATAATATTTCTTTATTTTATATAACTCTATTTTTACAGTTAGTTATCTGAGTTGTTTATTTAATATTTTTCAAGTAAACTCGCTTACTTACGAACCCATAAGGTTTAATATATATAAAACAACAACCCGTTAGTGATAGCGGGATGTTACAGAGCTGTTATACTGAAATATGACAAAAGTAGTTTTTTTTTTTAACATTTAAGGTTAGATTCACCTGAGAGTAGATTTGTTTAAACTTTTTTATCAGCCCTTGGACATATTTAGCGTAAATAAAATAATTACTTCGTCGTAATCGTGCCCAGATGTAAGCTAAACATAAGTGTCTTCAGAATTCAGCTGAAGAACTTCATTTGGAGCTCGTTCACTATGCTTTTGCTGTAAATGCGGCTGTGATAGGCTTGATTGTTCTTAACCAAGGAAATAACTTCTTAAACTAAGAACATATGATTGGTAATAGACAACTAAATCAAGTAATTAAACTCATTTTGAAAAATATTCCAACACAAATACAATTGGCAAGTACGTATTCTTAAGAAAATGCCAACAACATAATTTAAACAAAATATAAGCAAACAGCAAATCATCTGCTAAATTCAACTAAACGAATATAAAAACACATATGTGACATCGGATACAAAGAGGGATCCATCGTGTCAAAAATCGATTTTCACGTTTGGCGTGTTTCGTGTATATAAAAGTATACTCTCTTTAATGATCCTATCCTTTTGATTTCAAATGATAGGTCGCTCGTCGATCCGATTTCACATGTGTAGTAAAAGTATAAATCTAAAAATACTTAGTTTCTTACATTATGTGTAGGATATTCTTAATAAAATGAAACGCGGTGCATGCTAATAGTGACTGATTGCTAGCTGTTATATCTTTAATTTAATTAATATACTACCGCTAATTAATTAAATTAAAGTCGTGCTGCATTACCAAGCTTTAATTTAGAACCCACAGTTAATATAACAATTTATAAAAACATCTTTTATCGATTTAAAATGAAATATTCATCTTAGACTCTTATGCATACTTGCTTCTCCGCCATTATTACTATAATTTACTTAAGCTTATTTTCTGCATAATGATTGAAGTAATCTTTAGAGAACCATTAAGAAATCTTCTAAGTATTAGCATTAAGCAAATGTTGAATGAATATACAAAGTGATGACCTCAAAGCAGTACAAACTACCAACCAATATAAAACTCATTCAGCACATATACTATATAATACTTAATCTTATAAAAAAAAAATCTCAGTATACAAACACTTTCAATTACTGACATCATTCTATCATTAACTCCATGTTGCGGATGATTAATTTGCTTGTGTACAAATAACGTTAATAATACTGCTATGTAGGTCATCACTTTCGATATTCGCGAGTACAAAATACACCGCCAATTATTTATGATAGTGTCATTCAGTCGCAGTGCATACAAGATCTTGCCGAGAGATATTCAGCTTTCTTTTACACCATGGAATGGGAAGCTAATTTGTTTCGTTATATATATATATACTTCAATGCGTATACATATTTACAAGTCCGCCGTGTATCTTAAGCAATCTGGGCCAGTAACCTAGAACTTTCGCGAGAGCATACGCTTACATAACCGGCACACCAAAATAAAAAGAGGATCAGCCAGCGTCGTGCAATAACAAACGTTGAACCCGATGCAACTGTTACTTCTTATATATGAGGTCGTTCACCTAGTCCTATTTTTATGTATCGCATCGCCCCCGTCTATTTATAGTCACTTGTTACTTCTCTTCTATACAACTACTGCTACTGCCACTACACCACTACCAATATAAGTATACTGTACCAACTACAAATACATCCAACTATGTGGAGACCGACTGAACCCCGAAGGTTATTAAACGAAAGTAAATTGCTTCGCGCTTGTTATCGTCTCGATATATAGTTGGCGTCGATCAGTTGGGAATTAAACGGAGTATTTTATAGGATTAGAGGTTGTAAAGTGCGATAAGCGTAAAAGTCAATTACTGGGAACTACTCACATCTGCAGAAACCTTTCTAGATATTATTTATTTCCTACCGCGAAACAATAAATGCCAACTGTTATATGCTTGCTGATAAATCAGCAACAGGAAACATAAATGGTAAATACAATAAAAATTATGTGTGAAACTGAAAGGACTAGAATTGATTATATGTTGAAGATCCTTGGATGAAATGTGCGAATACTGGCATCAAGGTTCCATGGTGTAATGGTTAGCACTCTGGACTTTGAATCCAGCGATCCGAGTTCAAATCTCGGTGGAACCTATTTTTTTTTATTGCTTCTTTATCAAGAAATGTTTGTATCTATAAATTATCGGTGTAGTTAATAAGTTAATTTAAGCAGCAATTATTGTAGTAAGAGTTATTTAATTTCTAGGATTTAATAACACATAATCATGATATGACATATGTATGTTCCAAAATTCTTTTATGCCTGCAATGCAAGTTCCATTCCGTATTACTTGACTCACACACGGAAATTCCACTTAAACAGCACAACTTAATATTATTTAATTTCGAAAATAATGACAATTTGAAACGAAAGCACCAAAAAGAATCTTTATAGAATTGTAAAAAGTCACAATTGTGTAACATAACCTTTTTTTTAAATTACGACTTCAATCTGTTGTTGTAAATTCATCCCATTTTTTCCAGCTTTTTGTTTCAATTCTGATATTGTTCTTGCAAGACTGACACGCAACTGTTTTCTCATATTATACCACAATACTTGTACTGGTAATAAATCTAAACTACTTACACTTAGTTAGTTAGTTAGTTAGTGATAGCATTCGCAGTTCGTTTAATTGTCCCGCGCACTGCAACCACTAGAGCCTATTGTAGAGCGGCTGTTATCTTAGAGTGCATCCAACAAGTTCAGGCCCTTAAGGTAGCTCATAACCCTGCTGAATAAGGTTGTTTTCAGGTCTTCTAGGGAAGGATCAGCCTTTCCGAAAATTACGTACCTGATTCTTGTAGTAGCAGAGCAGTGGCAGAATATATGCTCAACTGTCTCCTCATCTTGTAAACACTCTCGGCATTCAGTCTCATCAGAGAGTTCGATTCTGTGTAGAAGCTTTGAGTTTACAATGATCTGTAAAGACAGAGACAATCACCTTGACAATTTTGCGGTCAAGTTCTAGCAGTTCCTTGGTTCTGGCATGTCTAGGAATAATACACTTTTCGTATGCACCAAACCAGGACAGTTGTTCCAATACTGGAGCATTTTGTGATTTGCCCAGAATTTAATATGTTGCTTGGCTAGAGGCTATGTCAATGGCCGGTCCTGGTCCTTGAAATTGCTCCGCAGCACCCTTTTTGACAAGGATGTCTGCTTCCTCATTTCCAACAATGAATGAGCGCCCAGGTACCCAGATTAAGAATAGAATATTAGCCATCCTCAATGTTTGTTAAATTGGACACTTACTGTAAGTGTGTAACATTATTATCCGAGAACCATTTTAAAGTCCTTTTTGCCTTATGACAACTTGTCTTGCACTATGCACCGTCCTTCTGAAAAAAAAAATATAATCTTTTCCAGCGTCCAAAACACCTTTCATAGTTGGTAACAATTAATCTGTCAAGAGTAACGTATAGCGTATGGTTGGTATTCCGTTTTTTGTTTCTTTACGACAAGGAATTACACGCAAAAAAATGGCAAATAATTTATTTTTCATTTCTAATGTACACCTTTTAAATGAATTATGTATAGTTCAGCGGTATATGAACCCTATAAGCTTTCAGACATGACCTAGTAGTAGCCCCATAATAGAAGAATTAAATAATGGACGGTAAGGTGCTCAAGAATAAATATATTTACTTATTATTAATGGAATGAATCCAGTTTGTTTTAGAAGGACATATATTGCAAGTACACTATTTTGACGACGTGTAATAAAGTGATATGCACAATTGCGATTGTAAAAGTGTGCTGTGGCTAAACTACGTACAGAATTTTATAGTATATATTATTCGGAATAGAAATCGGCCAACGTTAGAGTTTCCGCACCGTATGACCTACAATGATAATTACCTTATTGAAAGCTATAGGCATTCGTGTGCGCTCGTCTACTGGAGGTTCCCTGCAAAGTCTAGTGTTTACAAAAATTTAGGAAAAGTGCAAGTAGCAGAGTGTTCGTCAACTTGCATCAGACAGAAACCCGAACCTAAACTATGGTTGAACGGACGTATCATTTGGTGCCATTATGATTTGCTGTATTTTATGTGTCTCATGTGACAATAGAATGTAATCCATAATCATTTCTCTTTCAGCTTCATCGTAGTAGAATAGAAAGAAATGTATTTCATTGGTTATCAGCAGTTTGCGTGTGATTATGAGATGTGCATGCAAATGAAACAACCTATTTTGTGTTTTTTGTTTGCTGTGTGATTTGAAGGTAACACATTCACTATTTATTGAATGAATTCGATTGCCTTTATATAGGATATACAATACCCTGATTTGGAAGTGAAAGAACGTGGAGGCTGCTTCTTCCAAATCTAGAAGGATAAAAACAATAATTTGCAGGGCATCAGTAATCTGGAGCTGCTTTCCAGATCCTACTCCCAGAAAAAGATTTTCCATGGTTTCCCTTACTCCTCGGCAAATGCTGGGAAATAAATGAAGTCGGTCTATGGTCGCAAACATAATAACAATTGATAGTTGACCCGTTCATTATTATTTTGTTGTAGGGACACTATTTAGTTAGGTTAGGAACATTTCAATTGTTATGGAACCCATATAGTACGTAGAATAGGTAGCCTTGTGTAGTACTTTTTTGTTGTTGTGGAGGCTATCTGCAGCCTCTTGGCTTTTGGTATTTGGTCTCCCATTTCTCGTACCCATTAAAATATATTAGCCATTAATGAAATGAATCAAGTATCCAAAGTAATCCTCTGGGTTTATTTTTGACTTGTCTTTTTGCGTCCAGAACTTCGCGTACTTTTTTCTGGATCAGATCCGCTTGCTCTAGATTCAGAGGTTTTCTTTTCCGGATGACATTACTCAATTGCTGTCGTCCGTAGTCCTGGGCACTTGGATCGTTTCGAGGTGTGCTTTCTTAGCGGCCTGGTTTGCACCTTCAGCCTCGGATGTTTCGTCGTCGAGAGTAACGACGACGTGGTTTCTGCTCGGTCCATGTACTCTCCTCCATTTTCCTTTGCCTTCTCAGTTTCCTGGTCTGGGCGCCAGTTTTTTTTCTCCGTTGCTGCAGCCCAAGTGCAACAATGTTTTCGGCATTGTCACTGTCTTGTCCGGTACTCACTTCTAATATAATTTCATCGGCTTCCGTAGTCCTGCTTGAAGAGGTTTCCGATCCTCGGTTTATTATTTAGGTTTTTATTATTTAGGTGGAGCACGGAGTTTAGAATGAATTTTCATTATTTAGCTATGGTACATTTAAAGCTGAAACATATTAAATTTGAGTGCCCACCAAAAAGCATTGTTACAGGACAGATTGCTGATTTTATTTAAATAAAGGCTATAGTTACTAAATTAAAAATTAGAAATTTGGACGAAGGAGAAGTTTGTCTGGTGCACGGAGGGTGTAATTGTATTATTTTTAAACATTAATAATTTAAAACATTAGTTTATTTCTTAAAGATACCAACTTTTAGGCTACCCAAGAACCCAAACCAAATTTTGTTATGTCTATGGAAATGCTGTGCGGTAGAATTACATAAGCTAGTGAACATGAAGACATTTTTCACTCTATTCAAACAAACCAATCTAGATTTACTCGGTTTTCTTTGTTATCACTGGATAAATCTTAACTCTTGTACTTTTCTTGTATAAATATAGATGTGTGTGAGGAAATAGGCGTACAAAAATATATATATGCAATACAGAATCATATATGGTAGTTAAACTTTACTATAATAAATCAAATTAATCTTAATAAGCATCTATATTTTATCAGTTAATTGGGTACAACCATAAGATATCCGTATATTCTAGACCGAATCTATTAATTTGCTAACTAAATATGGTAATGCATTATTGAGTGAAATGCAGTTATTCACTATACTCACACACGTACATACTTATCCCAAATAAATTATTCCCAAGTTATCCAATTAAAATGATATTAATTAATTAAACAAAGTTGAAGTGTGAGAATTGGCCATCTTATTCCAAGGTTCTAAAATCCAGCATAACCGCTAATGTTATTCTAACCAAAAACCTAGAAGAATATCAAATGTATATCTTTGACCTGATTCACTAGAATTCGCAGACTTCTTTTATCGCACGATATACGAGTATTTAAAAATAAAATTTAATGATTTGATTTATTCCCGGGATTCCGTATACGTCCGTGCAATGTAGAACCGGAAAAGGGCCCGAAGAAAAGAGTGATTTGGTACTTCGGACCGCAGCAGACGGTCGCATGCACACGCTCGCTCTCCCAACAACAAGCGGTGACGAATGGAGTCCTTTTCTCGTGCCGGACACAAAAAATCAATCAATGCTTTCCCGTAAGAAAGGACTTTTCTCGCTTAGACTCGGACAAAGGGATGGAAAAAGCCGCGCGGACGGACGAGACGAAATGTAGGAGGAGTCTGAGGTCGATGATGGAGAGCACAAAAAACTACTTGCAACTCCTATATTTTTTCGTCCTTTTTTACATGGCAAATAAGTATATATAAATAATGATTTGCCGAGTTGCGAGTTGTGTAAAAAAAATCACTTTTGTCCTGTGAGACTGCGAATGACAGGAGAGGTTACACTGGATGAAGAGAGATGGAAAGTGGATTAAGTTTATCGGTCATTAGCTCAAAATGTAAGATCCGGGTGGTTTATGAATTACTGATTCAGAAGGTATTTTTACTTTGTGCTTTACTTAAAATTTATGAAAGAGGAAGGCTAATGTGAATTAAATTAATCTTAATAAGCATGATATATGCAAGATAGTTTTCCAAATTGTCTTCCTTCATGCAGCGACCCATCCTATATATGACTACGAAATCTGAATAAAAGCAAACAAGATCTAACTAAAAGAGCATAAAAAAAAGAAACTATGCCTGGGAGCTGAAACACAATATCCTTCCTATGAAGAACCTCATTTACTATCACCAAGTCGAAAAAGATGCAATAATGTGGCTATGAGAGAAAAACAGTATAAAGCTGGTTAGTAATTAGTAGTCTGGAGAGTGACTGAAGGCAAAAGAAAAAAAACACAAAGATGTATGCTAGAAGTAGAGGATGCAGATACTGCAATAGAAAAGAGTATAAGATTAGAGAACGGCCAGAAATAGGCAATAATGAAAAAAAATGTACAAACTACCAATACCTATACTTAATACTATACCTAAGCAAGATATTTTTACTAAATACCATATGGAATCAGAGGTGATACCTTTACATGAGTGAAGTCTGAGGATATTACAAGATGTCCTGATTCTTGTTAACTATATTCTAATGCAGGGGTACGCTAAGGTTGGATACTGGGCCCAATACTGTGCTTACCTACTGCATTAAGTTGGCAGGGGTGTATAACATTATCTTAGAGTCAATGGCTACATGGATGATTAGAAAGATATCATGATTTCCAATGTTAATTTCATATTGTATCACCAACATTCACCAAACAATTTCACATTTTAATTTGTCAACGTTGACATTTAACATTGCAGGATTTCAGATATCCACGATTCTGCTCAAAATATATTCTGTATAATGCTTTTACGTTTTTCTTTTTTGACAGATGTCAACACTCCATAGTGTGCAAAAAAAATGTTCAATTGCTTACTTAAATGTTTGGAAATACCAGCCTTTGATAAGATAAGATTTCGTGTATCAGAACCCGTTTTCGAAATAGTAATAATAATAATAGAACAGAGCTAAAATCTGTTCTTAATCCAAAATCAATTTTTACGAACTTATATATTCATGAAAACTAAATATTTATTTAATCAACACTAAACCGACTTCAGTCATGGTTGAACGATTTTCATCTGCGGGTTTTCGTTTAAACGCAAATATATATCACCACGTTTGTTTCAGTAACAGTTACGTCGTCAACAACCAATCTTTTAAGTCGTCGCGTCCTACACGGGAATAAATACTTTTACGAGTTTCTAATAAAAAACCAAGCTTATTTACTATTCCACGAACAAAACAATATCTTCAACAGAGAACATCATCCCCCCGTCATAAAACTGTCATTAAGGCTGGAGATACATGTACGCATAATGGCAATAAAATGTTAATGCCAACGTCCTAAATAAGAAGACTGATCACTGTTTTCCACCAGGCACAAGCACGCACACACATTAATTATTCCTATTCCCATACATTACGAGAGTAGAAGTATTGTCTGTTGATTCCCGTCAGTCTGGCCGCATTTTTTTTTCTTTCCACCGTCACAACACTGACAAGTAGGCGTTCCCCTATATCCAATATCCAGACATCGCGGACAAGAGTGCATATTACTGCAAGTATTGTTTGTATCAGTCGAGGATGGGTTTGCTTTTCTTCAGGATGATTATCTGAGACCGTGTGTTCTATACCCCGTGTTTCATATCGACGACGAGACAATCTGTCAGCGTATCAAGAACACTTACAATTGCGAATGACTAATGCTTTTCCGATATTCGCTAGTCATGGGGCAATCTGTGAGCATTCGAACTGGCTGAGAACGAACTCTTCCAAGAAATATTCACCAGTGGTCAGGGGTGGATTGAGAATAAAGAGAATCCCAATGAATGTACGATGAGAAACAAATTTTCACATTGGAAAGGCAAACAAATTTTGAACAAACACATATCAAAAATGTCGACGAAAAAATATAACACTCCAACTTAAGTTTCACAGCAACCTTAAATTATTATTTTGTTATTTTTTATTTAATTTTATATGCTCACCAAGAAAATAAAATAGGTACCGTCAAATGGGGGTGAGAGTCCGTGGGAATATACATAATAACACAATTTACAAAAATAATAATTTAGAAATAAGAAACTATGACTAAGATCTCTACCTTCAGTTTGGTCTGCCAATTAATTCGTGTTCAGATATATTAGGGCTGTTCGAACATGCAGTTCGCGAAGGGTTCGTGATCACGTGAACCAATCAGAGAACAGATTGCAGTGCTCGCGAATTGGAATGCGTTGTCTGATTGGTTCACATGATCGTGAACCGTTCGCGAACTGCATGTTCGAACAAACCTATTATAACAATTGTGTTTAATCAGATATTCCTTTAATTTATCTTTGGAAGCTGAGACACTAGTCGTGCGGTAAATGCAGAACTTAAAAATTACAAGGCCCATAATGATCGTTGATTTGCGTTAATAAATGTGATTAGGCCTGTTTTGGAAGATGCTGTTTCTAATTTTATTATGATGTACATATATCAGCAATAATTTAAATTTATTCTTGTCTTGAAAAAATGTATATTAAGGATCTTAAGTACTGAAAAAAAAATTTAGTAAATTATGAGTTTTAAATACCTCTTTGCCTGATTCGTAGTAACTTAGACCAACTATCTGTTTCTGTAATAAAGAACAAGATGTGCATAATTTACCTGTGTCCAGACGAGGATATTATGAGATATCAAGCTATATAAGTATATTCGCATAATTTAGTCGTTTTGTTGCTGGTCAAAGCTTCCGGTAGTGGAATATACCTGCTCTTCTAGGCATTTTCTAGTGAAAATATCTAATATCTATTTATAATTATCTTTCTTTAGTTGCAGAACGTTTAGTAGTAAAGCTATCAGGAACATCGAGAAGTGATAGATAACTGAAGTTATCTACTTCTTCAATTTTTTAACTGCCAGCTTATAAAGAAGCATTTCCGAATGACTTTTACTTGATCACTCAACACTTTCATTTTCAAATTAACCGATTGAACAAGAACCCATATCAAATTTTGGGGCACTTTATCCCCCTAGACTAGTCCAGCCATTCAAAAAAAAAAAAAATTGACGACAAAAGTAAACAAACAACAAATTTTGCAACTTTGGCATCTGTAAATAATATGGACATTAACTAGGGACAAAGTAACAAACAAATACATCACGCTGGTCAGATTCATAATCACCTATCCATCTCTGGTATGGTGGACAAATGTGGAACAGCAAACAGCTATAACTGAACTTAGCAAGATACGGAGGCCAAAACGAGTTCCAGGAGACTCTAAAAACACACCAAGAGAGCAGGTAAAGATTTAGGTCAAAAAGAAACACAAAGAATACTGGAATAATACAGCCAAATAAATTCATGGAAAGACTTTTATTAAGGAACCATCAAAAAAAGAAGACCGAAGAAATATTATAGCTTAGTAGAAATCATCTTCGCATCGTAACTGGTTTTGCTAACACTAAAATGACACAGAAAATTGGGACCAACATTGGAGTTACCAACTACAGAATGTGCAATGAGAGAAAACGCATACCGCATTCTGAATACAAGCTCTGGGCGCAAAAAGATGATTTTTGGCAAGCCTGAAATAAACCCAGAGGATTACTTAGATCAACCAGTCAGAGAACTGTACAGATTGGTGCAGGGCACTAGGATCCTGGAATGGCTGGTATAATTTAATGGGTAAGATGTGGAAGATGTGGAAGACTAAATACGAAAAGACAAGAAGTTGCAGGCTTCTGAAGGCTCCATGTCAGACGGCTCCTACAACAAGAAAAAAAAACAGACAAACACATAAATGGATTTCTGGAAAAAGGAGTGACCAGGTATGTGCAAAGATACCCATCGGAAAGAACATATTTTGATCTAATCACCAATCTAATTGGCGCAGCCTGCAGGCGTGGAAGATATATGTAGATAAATAGGATAAGCTGTAGATATCTGGTGAAATTCCTACCAACAATATATATAATAACTGGCAAAAAAATAGTGTGTAAGCTGGTAGAGATTCTAAAAACGATGAACGAATTTATGCAGATTTATTATACTGCAAAAGTAGGTTATGAATATACTCAATATAACAATAAAATTAAAGTATACTGGCTGCGTGTTCTTCCTTTATTTGCTGAGTAATAAAATGAGCTCGTTTAACGTGATTTAGTTTAGCGCTTTGTCGTACAATAACGCATTTTAAGCGCTAAACAAGGTATTATTCTACCCCTATTTGCTCCTCTTTCTCGCTGTGCTTTATAAAAATCGTTAAATCTGCCTAACACAACCCTTTATTCAGATTTTCGCTAACGTTCAAAAAAAGTTTCAATACGTTTCTGATAAGTAAGAATTTGTGAGTCAATTCCCTTTGCACAGTGTGCGTTCCTTTTCTGATGAAATAGGCGCATAATTACGTCAAATTTCAACTTTCCCTCGTCCCATTCTATGCCGTTACATTATTCACTAGATTGCGTAAAAAGATCCAAACGCCCCCTGCACACACGGCAATATCTACTCCTAGCGGCATGTCTTCATTATAATCATCCCTCTGGCAACAGCACGCACCTAGCGCTGGCGACACATGTTGTACACCCTCAGCCGAATGCCGCCGGAATTACTCGCCCAGAGGAATCGAATGAAGGTATCCCCTTGGTGGATCGGACAAGTTCGAGTTTTGTTCTGGCTGTCCCAAGCTGACTTATCTAGCGGTTTGATCACCGGTTAGAGGGGAGAAAACGTTTTTCTGTTCGCCTCGTTGCAGTCGAGAGGTTCATTTCGTCTCTCAAATCGTTCATATCTGACACTTTCCACAAACGCTATGAGAGAACTTCACAATGTGTGTCGACAATAACACCTCGTTATTACGAGGCGTAGTGAAAGAGTATTCGGTTAAGTACGGAGATACAAAGGTCCAAATATAAGGTAGATAAAGATCGATATTCAGCGAATACCCTATGGGTAGTTATTACAAAACTTTGTTCTATGAAAGGCAGATATACATTGTTAATTCAATCAGAAATTGTAGTAGATAACGAGTAATACTGTTTTAATTTTAACTCTTTGAAACATGGAGCCACCCCCTACACATTCGTGTTAAACTATAACATTAAATAATAATATAAATTTCTTTTCGTGTCAAACGATCGTTATTTTTTTAATAAAGGGTTTTTGAATGCATTAAAGGAAATTATTGTACGTTATAATACAAACGTGTGCAGTCAGCTCAAAAGAAACTAATAATTTATGATTAACGAATATGAAGTTTTGACAGATTTAGCAATTCGTTAACATATTTCTATTTCTCATTACATACCAGAAACGTTATTCAAAACTAAACCTTCAGTCGCGGACTGGCTTTAGCCACACAAATACCAAATAGCCAACACCTGCGCACCTAACGCGGCTAGTAGAACCGTTAAATTAAATCGTGGGTGATTTGAAATGGAAATGTATTCAAATTGTCACTTGCCCGCAAATACTGAAAATCAATGGAATTTTTCAATATTGGCGCAGTAATTTGGAATATCTGGTATTATTCGTAACGAATTACAAATACATACTACACTCGCATCCGTCTTTTTTTTACTCTGTTTTTTTAGGAAATATATTTGTACATTTCTAATTGTTGAATAAATCTGACTGTCAAACGACACTAGAAAACAGTATCTGAATGAACGAAATATAATAATCAATGCAAAAATTAACAATGTTATATTTCAAAAGAAAAACATTGAAGAAAAGATATTTCTAATATTGCAACATGTTATTTTTCAAACTGACGTCATCTAGTGTATCGACAAAAAAGAAATACTGAAAAGCACAATACTTACATTCTAGAGAAGCTATATTAATTTTTGTTAATACCATGAATTTGAATATTCCACATTTTCTTCAAATATTTAAATTTTATTCCTTTTGGTGCACTATACACTTGTAAGAGAACAAGATGACATGAAGTGTCTGAGAAACAATGGAAAGGACAAAAATATTGTATGAAACAATATGTTTCTGCAAAAAGTGCATTTAATTAATCATATGTTGAAATCAAGTAACATGTAAAATGAAACCAAGCAACAAACAGGTGACAACAAAAATTGATGGTAAAATCGTCAAAGCAATTATTTCTGTTTCTACAGTTTGTTGAAGTAGTTTTATACATCATTACTTAGTCGTATTTAATATGATCAATTAATTTTAATTTCCTTATGAATGTTGATCCACCTTGAGCAGTAGCTGTTGTACGAAGATTAATTAAATCATGCATGATAAACTTGGAAAACTAATTTTGATATCACATTTTTATTAATAAAAATATTTAATTAAAATTTTAGATGAACTTCTGAAATTAGGCTTCGCTTTAATCTATCACACACATCCTACATAGGTGCTTGCATTTCAAACGAGTTACACTGTTTATGCGTAACAAATAGACAAATTGTTGTCTTTTAGGAACACAAACATATGTTGACCTGAACTTTAAAGATGAATGTATCATGGATGACACATCGTTGCAGAGATAATATAAAGAATTTACCCGTATAAATATCAAATGAGTCATCCTATTTGCTCTTGTTCATTTTATTAACATCTACTTCAAATATGGAGAAGAAAAATTAGAGGCTTTCCCATTCACGAAAATGTAAACGACATGTGCCAGCATTTTCTTTTGTTGACAGTTCTAGATGTAACCGATAGATTTAGAAATGCAATGGTCTGAAGCAGCTATTGG
The DNA here is from genome assembly GCA_004143645.1 of Protaetia brevitarsis. Taxonomy (NCBI): domain Eukaryota; kingdom Metazoa; phylum Arthropoda; class Insecta; order Coleoptera; family Scarabaeidae; genus Protaetia; species Protaetia brevitarsis. Next base: position 71,178 of record RXPK01000323.1, on the reverse strand, counting down.
CCTTGTAAACATACTGTAAATTTTCATTCTGTAAGATGAACATATATTACATCAGAGACAGTGAACTAGTTTAGTGAAAGTGCTGCAAAAAATAACTTACTTTGAATATACATTGATTTTATTCTGCTATTAATAAGTAATTGTATTGTAGGAGATAAGTAAATACTGAATATTTATTAGGGAAGAAATAACTTACATGAACAAATAAGAAATACTGCCGTGCCAAAACTATTAGTAATGCTTATCCATTATATTTAAATCTTCATAAGTGAATACATTAATGTTAACATTCCATACATCGTAAACAGATTGTTTTGTAATTATACCTGAACGTGAGGCGAACATAAAGAATGCAATTAATCACGCAGTAGTCACTTTCGTTTTCAAATAATTAATCAGGATCGGATGTGTTAATAATTATTCAGTGTAAGGATTACAAGGAATACAAAGTCCTTTCATGACAATAATTACAGAGACAACAAATGGGAAAATAGAATTCAAATAATACGTTTCTAGAACCAAGGGGAAATTGCAGTATTATCTCTATGCAGAAATATGCTTACAAATACACTATTTCTACTATTAATGTAGCACAACACATAATTTATGTGTTTATACTCATTAAACACTAATGTAATAACATAAATGTAATGAAACAGTTATTAACAGGCGAAGTTTCATTTCTGAATGAACCCTATCTGTCGGTTATGAGTATACTCTAGCTAGAGTGTAGGTAATTCTCAAATAATTAGAGTAATCGCCGCATATGCACGTAGAATTTTTTGCCAATTACGGATTTCATCGTGTAAGCATGAAAAGTTAAGATATCCATTACAATTATACAACAGCAACTGCTGAGTATGCACATGTTAATTGCAACAGGGTAATTATAGTCACGGTCATGCGTTGCCACTACGGACGCCACTGTTCGCACAAATCCGTCTTTCTTTTTATAGAGATAGGTACAATACTACAGTGTAGTTAGCGCCATGATATATCATGTGAGTTAATACATGTGACTCATGAGTAAATAGTGGGGTATGCAGTCATTCCCATCAGGGATATTTGCAATAGTATATTTGCAGAGCGCGATATAAATCTATGCAGTGCTAGAAATCCCATTTTTTCTTAATAGCATTCTGGGAAATATGTAGTTTCAAATAAATATCGTGTGAATAATCGACTATATAACGGTCAACGATCTAAAATTAACAACTAAAAAAGTAGTTAATCTTTTGCTATGATCAAATTGTTGTAATATTTTACATTACCTATTTACTCCCTAAGTTGTGATTAAGAGATGAAATATATTATTATTTGACTACCCTCTGCAGTACTGTACAATTTGATTAGTTACTTTCTAATTTGTTTATTTACTTATGCGATAATTCATGCCCATCCTCCATTTATTAATATCTTGATGGTACACGAAAAGCTGCTATGATATTAATTATTGAACACGACATGAATTTTTATCTTCCCATTTATGTGTATAATTTTTATCAGATTAAATATAAAATATGTAATTTGACCCATTAAATTTTTAGCTGACAGTAAACTTTAACTTTAAATTCATTTACATAACACCCAAAGATTAATTATAATATTGTGGCGATAATATGGCTCTGGAATTAACATCCATATCTTACAGTTTTAGCACCAAAACAAGAAAGTTTTAGTATTATACCAAAATGACATAAGTTGTGTGTACAACAGTCCATGCTTAGTAGCGGACTGAATTTTAAAAACTAGGACATCAAGATGTCTAGATGTATTAAAGGTATTAATATGTGATTTTGTGAGTCAACATGTCCGTATATAGTATATGTTACACCGTGATGTGTTTAAATTACGACGAAAGATATAGTATAAACGGAGAAGAAGTTACCATTCCGTTGAGCTCAACATGATTCTATAAAAAAATATTTCAACAGTTCGCAACTTAAACATAGTTCATTCCACAAGAAAAATAAAGGCTATACACTATATACAGAAACACTCAACTGGGGCAGTGAACTGTTAATGATAATGATACCGATTTGTTTCTAGATTCATGTAAGGAAGCATGTAAATAATAAATACAAAAATAATATATGTATCTACTCACTCATATCATCAAGTAAATGTATCATATATGCACTTAATTTTTGAATAAATGCCACTAACACTATAATTAAAAGATAAATTGTTATTTGCTGAGGTATACGTCATGGATAAAACAGGAAAAGCTATCAGTCATTTTATGGATACAAAAAATAAGAAAAGTTAGTTGCACCAAAATTTAATAAAGCAAAAAATATTATTTCCATAAAGTAGAGAGGGATAATAATAATAAAGGCCAGATCATGATTTTTTATATACCCAAACACAATCCAGATTGAAAGTAGCCCTTAAGCCAAAGAGACCATTTCTTTTCTAACAAAGCACTAAGAATCAGTTATTTCAAATTTCTAACAGCAAACATTTTAAAAATGTTTATTTACTTCTATTGAAAACTAGAGCTTCTTTGATTTAAAGCACAGGCTGCAAAAGAATAAGCCTCAACTAGGGGTGGAGAGTAGATCTTCTGCTGCGGAAACTATGTACTGATAGGTTGACTGGAATTATTTTAGTTTCAAAAGCTAGGAAACGAAGAAGAACAGAGCAAAGTTCCTGAAACCAATAAATGTGTAGTCCTTGATATGGAGAATTTTATAAAAACTGAGATCAACACATAAGGGATGATATATTATCATATTGGCCACTACATCAAAATGAACAAACGTATTAAGTAAAAATATCCGCACGGAAGTCTCATGATCGCATACAGACAGATGAATATGCTCTGCAAATAGAGAAGGATTAATGTGTACTTCCTTAAACGCAGAGACAGCATTTGACAATACTTTCATACATACATCGAGGAATAAAGGTGTCGCTGATAAAAGTTGTGGATGGGTAGATTGCATTCTTAAAGAGAGCTCACCGTATGCTACTACCATGATGGAGACCCTAGTGGCTCCAGTTTTCTTTAATGGAGAAGCCAAACAAAGAGGAGCACTGAACTTTGGAAACATTCTAAAGATTCCACAAAAGTGAACTAAGAATTTGACGTCAGTCGTCCAAAATGACCATAATAGCGCTCAGAAGAAAAAAATAGGATCACTAAAGGTTCGAAGAAATAAAGTTGCCGGCAGAAGAAAATACTTGATGTCATTCATGCTTCAAGTAAAGCTTATTTGGGGGTTAAAATTAAATAAAACGTACAGATCAGAAAACTAAAGGAAATACCTTTATGAAAGAGCCATCAAAAACGAACGCTGAAGAACTGCTAAATCTAAGTATGGATCATTATAGTCTCATTTTCTATTGAACCGGCATTTATACGAAATGGGAACCAAGAATGGAGATCCTCACTCCAAGCTGAGACTGTTACTCATCATATTATGTATGTTTTTTTTTTTTTGTAAGTTAATTAAGTAATGGAACCAAGGATGATATGTATAGCTTAGCATAGAATACTAAGATGCTTGTTTTTTATATGACTGAATGAGTAAGGTGATGAGAAATTAGATACAAAACCTAGAAACTGTAATGTTTCCAGAGATTCATAAATTCTGCTGGAAAAGAAAAGAGGGATTGGTTTAGAGCGAAATTAATATCAGCATTGAATTAATTTAAAAAAAAAATAAGAAAGGTACCATATACAAATAATATCTCTGTTACCACTAAGTTTGAGCAATTCTGTAAAAATTACTATTTGTCTGTCAGTAACAAATTGAACAGCTTATCAAATGAGGACTTTATTTAGTTGCCAAATGGAGAGAGGGCAAAATGAGGACAATTCTTGCGAAGCGAGCATTGCTGCCAACCCTCAGGCATCCTTTAGTGCGATCACAGGGTGTCATCTTGGTTTATTATTGCCGGTTCTTATTTTTAGTATTGACAAAGGATACCGAGTGCTACAATCACCTTAAGTGGATGTAAGTATCGTTGCATGATGGTAAAAGTAAATAGTGATTAAACAATTCTTAAACATTTTCTACGAAAATTATGTAAATATTTAATTTCCACAACTCCTAGTATTAATATGTTTATTTCCTTTGCAGACGTATAAAGTTTGGACCAGATTCATTAACTGGTCAGACATGACAGATATCAAATATGAAAGACGATGTTTGTAATGGTCACTTCAGTAATGGAATGAAATACTGCAAGTACGAATAGGACAAATCCAAGAGGAGATGCTGTACCTGATCTATTGCTTCCTCATCGTAAGTTTTTTTTTGTTATAAATAGTTGCAAAGGTATATCATATTTTAATTGTCTAAAGTAACATTGAAGAAGACGTTGTGAGCAACATATTCGAGGAATCGGCTGCAATTTCTGGTGGCAATCTGGAATCGGAAATGTCAACCTACTTGCAGTACGTTTGCAAATTCATTTAAGAAGTTAATAATAACAAATTTTATGTCAGGTCATTCATCTGGCCGTAAATCCAAGGAAAATTAAAACGGTGGAGCTTTAACTTTATTAATACAATATACATGTATGGACCCCTAATATTATAGAAAGCATTGAGCATTTTCCGCATTTGCAGGATGAGGAAGAGGATACTTTTCCTGCTTCAACAGAATCTTCAGCTGGTGTTGTTCAAATTCAGGCTTTCGTTGTGGGGTATTTGGCAAAGAAAATTTTAAAAATTATGGGTCAGTACGAGAAGAGCAACGTACTATCTTAATTGTTGAAAAGGGGTACTGCCCAAATAACTTGTTAACTCCAAATATTCTATATTTAAAAGGTTCTGCTAAATGTATGGATGTTTTAAAGTATTTTATACCTAAATATTGTATAAACAATGATATCCCGCAAATATTAATGGATAAATTAAATAAATATATATTGTACAATTTTAATTTAGTTGTTCACAACGTAAGAAAATGGACACTATTTTTTTTAAATTAAATAGTGGTTTTACTCTATCACTTTTTAAGTTTATTGTTGTGAAAATTAGTTATTTATGTAAAATTATGAATAGTTTCTACTATTCATACATGTAGTATGGCAGAAACTGCTAATGGGTTTACATAAATAATTAATTTCCACAACTTCTAGCATATCTTCAAACAATATTTAAATTTGAATATACCCCGCCACAATCCATTTCGATATAGCGCTCGGTGTCATTTGTCATAACAAAACTCTAAGAACATCATGTGAGCAGAGAGTTGCATATTTATTATGTTGCTAATCTATGAGTACGGTGACTTAAACCAACGCCGACTAGATATCCAGGCCTTCTACAAGGAGTAGGGGAAGTGAGCATGCCGGGGTACTGCACGGAGTGCGCACGGGATATTGATGTTATGCTTATTCGCCCTTGTGGCCGGCGTTCTCGGGGTATCCCCCACTCAATGTCCTGGGCCTGGTATCTAGTCAACGTTGCTTAAGCGTTTTTATTTTAGTTGCTGCAATCTTTGCCTGGTCATTTATAACCGTTGCGCTACAATTTCATTTATTTGTGTTATTTTGTCATTACTCTCACTGCGTATCCGACTACAAAGGCAACAGTTGCAACAATTTAGTAAGTACACAGATGCAATAACTGTTGTGTGTGTAGGCACACGCGGCATTTAGGAAAAAAAGAACTCATCGGCCTTGAGATTCCACTGCGTATTTGTGAATGTCGGTCGCCCGTTGCGTTATTGCGGTTCTGTGGCGTTCTTGATTACATAATAGCCGTCTCCATCTTTCGATTGTATCCCGTCAATGCGAACAAGCCTAAAAAAATTCTTCCATCAAAAGGAAAAGGAAAGGACAATAGAAATTACAAGAAAGCACGTAAGAAACAAAACGGTGTCGTCGACGAGGCCTTGGCGTATCTCCATTGAACGAGATTCTTGCGTAATGGCGGCAATTTAACTCATTGTACTTGCCTAGGCTCTAATCGGCGGTAGCAATTTGATATTTCTCTATTGTCACTGTGATGTTCGAGTATAATACGATAATAAATTAGATGAAAAACTCTTAAATGAAACATTTGCAATTTAAAGAGTCTCTTAGAGTGCATAGAAGTCCAGTTTTAATTTTGTGTGAAATGATGGGTCCGATATTGACGTTAGAAGTCCGCAATGCATTGGAACAAATGCTTGGGTATAACGATGCAAGTAATTAATAATGCTGCACGCCGGCGGTCAGGCAAAAGCTGCAAACAAATTGAACGGCTAGCGGTAATGAAGCGTGTACCCACGTCAAAGACTCTAAATGAATTTTCCGCCACAAAATGAGATTTTGAATGAAAAACGCTACGCTATAGAACATTTACTATTGTATACAGCTGCGAAATATCGTAGATATCTCGTGTTTATAGAGGCATCTGTATGTGTATATGTGAATATAATTATTTTCTACATTGAATGCTGTAATAGAATTTTATATAGTTAAATTTAGTTTTGGCACATGTACTTTTTACATTTAATTAAGTTTTTAATTAAAAACTTAAACCACCTATCACATCAATTTGAAAAAAACAGTTTACGATTTATGTACTGATTATTAAACAACAGATTTTAAAAAGACGGATGCAGATAGTCCATACCGACTCATTCAACAATTTTGGTTGACAAGCAAAGTGCATGTTTTTTTATTAACTTTAGATTTTTGCAACTGTGGTACTAATACCAATGAGCTATATAAAACATTAGAACGCACGTGCTAAATGCTTTTTAAAAGCGCCAGAATCTAAACAATAGCATTATACATCTACACGGGGTTACTTCTTGTTTTCACGAGTAATAAGAATAAGTTTATAATACTTTTTTATATTTTCCATACTTACAATTAGTAAAGTTCTGCAAATAAAACTTTCAATTCACAATTTATCAATCATTTATTTCTTATTTCTGGTAGAACAACAATACAAAATAAAAAATTTATACATATTGTAAACGATAGTACAATGAATCTCAATCAATTACTTTAATAGTAATTATTACTGTGGCTTACAGGTTTCGGTTTAAAGAGGTCACCAAACCAAAGCAATAATATAATTCATAATCCAGAACGATGTATAGTTCTGCTTTATCTAATTTTAAAATTCATTTTTTTATTTTTTGATTTTAATTATTTATTTTATTTACTATAGGTATTATATTTTTGAGGCATTATTGAGTATTAATTTGTATGGTGAGTGTGAAGAAACAAGTCATTTCATTTTAGACACCTCCAAGTATGTCCTTCTTTTTATTTTCCAGGAAAGTTTCATATAGCTTTTTTTTGGGCTATTATATATTCTAAAACAGCCAAGATATATAGGGTACTGCCTGCAAATAATTTTAGTTCATTCTGGTAAATTAAATAGCTTTGTATGATTGCATAAAAAAATCTCAATTTTCATATAAATAATATTCTACAAATATTTTTTAAAATATGAAAGTTATATTGATTTAAAATATGGAGTAAATATTTCGATTGTATATTTTATCTATATTTAGATAAAATATAAAAATATATACAAAAACCTCTCACAAAAAATATATTGTCAAATAGTTTTTAAAAATATCTCTGACATATTTGTGGCTGCTAGGAGAGGTATGTATGTATATAAATGGAAGGGTGATGTTACGCTGCAGCCTAAAACAGCTGGCCTTCCAATCCTATTCCTTTCAGAAAGTGTAGGATATCAGAGGGCCCCAGTCTAGATAAGTCTGCCTCTTCGATTTCACATGCTCCCAGATGCAACACCCTTGAGTTGCACAGTGCTACGTAGTTTGAGAGGAGATGGATGGGTGTTTTATCCTGTTCCCCACAAAATCTACATTTAGATTCCTTTTCGAATCCAAGCTTACTCAGGTGTCCTTTCAGTCTACAATGGCCTGAAAGTATTCCTGTTAATATGCGAACATTGTTCTTACTCAGGTTCATGCATTCTGTAAACCTCTTCTGGTTATAAGTTCCCAGAAGAATTTTACTTCCTCATACCCTGGAGATTTCCCAGTAACTGGATTTTCTCTGCTCCATTTCTGTTTTCAGTTTCTTCAGTATTGTACTGCTACTTAACCCGCAAAAGGGTTCAGGCCCTACAAAAGGTATTCCAGCCCCCTTTTTTGCGAGATTCTCCGTTATTTCGTTTCCTGTGTGACTCGGAACCCACAGGAGGGTTACTAGGGAGAGGTAGCATTACATTCATCGGCAAAGTTTTGATGTCTAATGCGGATGAAATGAAGTTATAAATAGCAACCAGTGTTTCGGTCACTTCACTTAACTAGCAAATCTTTGACAAGATACCCACTTAGCTAGTATCTATTGGTTATATCGGATTTCTACCAACTAAAAAGCCTTCCTTCCTCCGTTTCGCAAACACTACAACGTAACCGCGTTAACATTACTTCAGCACATTTGTTTTCGGTACACCTTACCTTCTAGAGCCCTAGTGAACTTTTGATGACATGCGTTATCATCCCGTAGGCATGCGTCCATCCTTCTTTTCTATCATGTTTTTGCGCCAAATGGATACCACGCAAACAAGTTTATGTCTGATTTCCGTCCACCCTATTGCATACGAAAAGGGCGTCGTTTGTGTCTTGATACTGGTTCGTTGATAAATACTTTAAAGCTTCATTACTTGCATCGGGAAGTAATTTGATTTTCAAAAGAATCTGCTTATCACAGAATTAAATATTAGGAATCAGTGGATGAGTTTACCACCCACAGGTTTACTGAATTCTGAATTGTCATTTTTGCATTACCTTTTCAATTGTTGTGGTTCCATATGCGCTTCTAACTCTTATACAAATCGTTAGGAAGTTAGGACTTCCTTAGCTTTCTAAACAGCTTCTAAGATTAAACTGCTGAATGATGATGACCACAGTTCTTAATCGTGTCTCTATTGAATAAATGATAACTAACTATGGTGACAATGCGTTTGATAACGACGCTCTTGATAACGACCTCCTAAATAACTGGAGTCTATTGTTTCTCCAGAGTAAGTTGAAGCAAAACGCTAGGACACAAAGTCAATGTTTAGCAAGCGAAAAAAATCTTTTAACGAAAAGAAACTTTCAATGAAATATTTATGCCAGTGAGTACTAGAGAATGGAATTTTGTAAGGTTAAAGTAAGTACCACTTAAATTTAAGAGGCTATGAAATAAGCACCAAGGAATAATGAAAAAAGTGTTTCTTTTTTATTTTTGACACTATAAAACTATATTTGATATTATAATAGAAAGAAAGTGAGAGATTAAACTTTTTTCTTATTGTATTTCATTTTGATCTTACAATATGAAAATTTATGGTAACAATGAAACGATTTTCGAATAAATACTAACCACTTTGTTTACCGCGAAGAGGAATATTTTATTTACTTGTTATGCAGGAATATAAACAATTACCCGATTTGTACCAAAATATCCACTGGCCTCAGGTGCTTTCGAAACCGGCGTTTCGGAAAAGCCGGCATTTCGCTAATTTCATACAAAATGCACGTTCGATTTCACTCCGTTTGTTTACTCGGCATTTTCTGCATCGCTTCGCACGGTTTTCCTCTGTTTAAACGCGAGGATGAATACCGCAAAAACACCAATAGTCAGTAAATACAGGAGGGCGGCATGAATTATAAAACGATTTTCCAAAACCAAAGACGGAAAAATACACAATTACGGTTATTAAAAAAGGGAGATAAAAAAGTAACTCTGGCTGTGTCTAGCACTCTATATTTGTGCAATAGAGCGATGGTTTGAAATTTGATACGTATATGTATGTATTGATATGCAATGCAAAGTATCATAAATATACTGATATAAATGTAAATAACGATAAAACCATTTTATTATGGAGGAAAAATGGTTTTGTGCATGTTAACGACATTTATGGAATTATTTTTATTTTAATTATTTTATATGCGCGCTGTATTCAAATATAATACACGAGAGCTGTGCTTTTATGGTTGTGCCAGTAATATACTCAGCCGTCGGCGGCCCACAGTGGCCTGAAAAGTGAAAAAACGTGATCGAAAATTATAGCGTCGTAACAAAAACTATTTGCGAGGTATGCTTTGGTGCAAATATGTCTTTTCAATTGAAGAATTCGATTCCAAGATTAATTTTAACTGCCATTTCAAAGAAAGCTGTGACGTCATCACACTTACCGTTACAGCTTTCTTTTGCGCGAATCGCCCTGTATACTCTGATGTTACATCGAAAAACGCAAAATTGAAATGCAAATTGAGTGTTTTTAGGATTTAAAGAAAATTAATATTTAGCCTTTTATCGAATGTATTTCTTACCTTTTGTGTGCCCCATATGTGAGCATGTGTTTCAGTGTTTAACATTGCCTTCCTTTAAAATTTTCTTATATAAGTTGTGAAAATATTTTTTGTACTGGCGCTTCGACACAGAAATGAGACATCTAAATACGAAACAAAATATTAGGCTTGCCATTTGAAAAAAAAATATGACGTCATTACACCTACATGGATCGCCCTGTACATTCAGATACTACGTCGAAACGAGCAGAATTCAGTATAAAAATTGACGTGTTTTGTAATTTTTCAGAAAATGTTAAATAGAGACATTTTATTGAATTTATTCCTTTCAAATGATGAATAATTTGCGTGGCTACAGCCAAATTTGTAATTATTATAATTCTTACTCTTCAAGAAAAGTATTCTTGAGGATCCAAATTATGTATTCTTGTGCAAAAAAATTTGTAGAAACTTTACCCAAAATCCGAGAAAAAGTAGGCTTGCTAATCTATCTCCACAAACCATGTAATTACGTTATTATAAATAACTCTCTTTCAAGCTGAGTTTAGTAATTAAAACTATATGGTACTTGTTTTAACAATTGCAGCATAATTCCACAATTTCAAGCGTACATCGATTTTACCCCACTTTGCGGATGTCTCCTTCATGTAAGTGTACTTCTTAATCCAAAATGAATAAGCCTTCAGTTGACATATTACTTTAAGATTGAAAAATAAAAATTTGAACGTTCCACTATAAAGTAGAAAAATCGATTTTCGAACAGGTTTTTCGCATTCGGACTACTGCGGCCCCCAGCAGCGGGTCCGCTAGCAGCTGGAAATTGGCCGTCGTCCAGGGCACGCATGGAGAGTACACAAGCCGCACTCCTAGGAGCGAGCGCAATACGACAGTAAAAAGAGCAAGGACAATGGATGAGTCTGCATTTCTAAGCCTAACTTCACTTCAAAAACAGCCTCCTAATATGGCAGTTTGTTATTATTTACATTTGCACCTACACAAATAAATTAGTTTACTCATCCGTTTAATCTACATGATAAAATAAAAAATAAAATACAATCGGAACGGAGAATGCAGAGCTAAGGATAATTGCTAAATATACTTCCAACGTGAAACAGCAGTGGAACATTCCTCTCCTGCTATTGCAAGAGAATTAATCGCCTAAAGCAAAGATAACAACACTGATATATGATCATGGATTTGGATGCTAAAGTCCCAATACACGATTTGGTGCAATACCAACTAAACGGTGAGCCAATTATAATTTTTAGAGAAGGGTTAACTGTAAATAACGATGGTTCTGGACCTACTTTCTTCACTTTAGCAGGGAGGAGGTGCTGGATGTAACATTAAGCTCCAACAATAACGAAGACGAGAACTCTGAATAGGAGAGTCTCACCAGAACCTTGGTGTTTCAATCATCAATGAATCCAATTTGAAATTCTGGTGTAAGACACAGAGACCGTGTGCTGCCAGAATTACAAGTTCACTGACTGGAACGAATATCTCACTTCTCTGCAGAAGAACTTAAGAAGCACTAAAGCTGACTCATTTCAAATCAAATAGCGGCGAAGCAGATCCACAACATTCTAAACTCTGAGTATCACATAGGCTGCCAAATAAAAATAAAATAAAATAGCACACCTTGCTGGAACCATCACCTCAGCCTTCGCATATAGGCAATCTTGTTCGATCGAAGTAAAACATTGGGCAACTGGGACTAGCGTTATATCAAGCTCTAACGGGGTATAACAGCGAGATAAAAAGAGCGAAGAGAGAGTCTTGGAGGAAGTTTTGTCAGCGATTGTCAAATACAGCCAACAGCTGACACAATAAGGATCCACGATGTAATCGTAAACGATCCGGTGTGGAGATTAGGTTCGCTTAAGGGAACGGATGGCACATTTACAGATTCGGAAAGACGATGCTTCTGGCAAAGAACCACTTAATATTTAATGATGAATAAGTTCTCAGAGTACACTAGAACCTGTAGTGTCCGATGTACTGAGTTGACTGATTGACAAACAGCATGGAAAATAGTAACACATGTCAATGTAGTTAACTAGGTGAATAAGCCGCCCTAAGTAGGCAAACGCTAGATGAGGACGGTATAATTTCGGCAGTGTAGAATGTAAGCTTTTGACATAGAAACTAATGAGGGACGCAAACTACAACGTGGGAATGAATCGAATTATGTGTCAAATGATTTAAATCCGGCAAATTAAGGCCTAAAATCTGCAATTACCAATATCATCCGATTATCGGTTACGCTTTTTTCGGCATCAAAACGAAACCAGATCCCCTGTTAATTACGGTCGATGACTGCGAATTACATATTTTGGGTAGATATAAAGTACGCTCTGTGCGATTATTGCTACATATATGAATTGGTGTTTAAACTGGGAAAGTAAATTTATTGGAGCTCGATCGAGCTTTAAAATAGTAAACGATAAAAGCAAAAATCGGAACAACAGGTGATGAATAAAACATTTATAAAATCTAGTGAAATATTGCAAAACACTATTGCTCCGCAAAGTTCCATTACATAGAAATAAGTTAGGTTTAAGAAGCAGATAAAGATGTGTTTAGAGATGACAATCGGATTACCAAACCTCATCAGCATTTTGCGAGCGTCGTGCTAGCGAGGGTATTGAAGACAAGGTATTAGCATTCAGGTTGTGATCACCGAAAGGTGTGGTGTGATTAATAAATTTAGTGTAGAGTATAAAGTAGTAGTTTATAATTAACAATGCAACAAATGCAATCCCAGCCCCCGGTAAATACCTTTTTAGTATTCATTTATGTATATACATAGTTAAATTTAACAATTTAACATTTGGTGGAGGCGCCGGGCATCGATTTTGGTACCTCTCGCATATTCTTTTTTAGATATAAGAAACAGATAAAGATATGTTCAGAGATGACGATCGGATTACCCAAACCTCGTTAGCGTTTGCGAGCGTCGCGCTCACGAAGGGATTGAAGAGAGGTATTGGCATTCAGTTTAATAAAGCGAGTCGCTCTAACGTCTGATCCTTAAGGCAAAAGTGTCGCGATACTATTTTCTGTTTCGGTGCAACACAGCATTTAGGGATGTAAATTAACCCTTCAAATTTCAAACTGCGACTACTAAAATATAAATATAAAATAACTGTTTATTTTACCGACACATTTATTGTCATAACTAACTATCGTTTTCTGACAGTTAAAATAGAATTGGCTTGATTTTTATAAGTATTTTTGTTACATTAAACAAACATTTTTGTTCGACTGTATTTAACCAATTTTTTTTTTTTCTTGTTGAATCCCCACTTTTTGTTGTTTTAATACATCTTCTTTTCTCAGTTCACTGCAACCTCTGCCAGTAAATAAAACTATGATATAAAAAGTTAGAATCAAAGCTGTTCGATATTCGCACATCCTCAGCTAAATATCATCTCTACCATATTGCAGTGCAATCATCATTGTTGAACTATTGGGTGACCCAATTTCAACCTGTCAAATGCACTTCGCGAACCGCGCATCTCGTAAATTATTGGCAAATACTCGCCGCCCAGTATATTGCATGTGCATTCATACCCGCATACCTAACGTTGGTGACGACAATGACACGGCGAAATATTCGCTTTCGTTATTGACGGCGTTGCTTATTTATTGCGAAGAGAGAGCAGTTATCATCACAACGAACAATCGTTTAACGTTTAAATAGAGGTATCGTCCTTGTTCATTCATTCCGGCCCCACTGTATGCTATCTGAATCGTAAAAAAAGTTACGGAACAACGGCAATGGCGGTAATAACAATAACTGCCGGCACGCAGATTTTTGCGCAACCAGCAGACATACATATATGCTTCAATACACTGCCGCATTGCGTGAATGATAAAATTCACGTTTGGGTTTTAAAAAAATATATGAATGAAAAATATATTAGTTTTCTTTAAAACAAAATCGTAGAGATTTGTAAAATATTTCGCTGTTGTGGTAAAGTAGCATCCTTCACTCTCCACTTTTGTACTAAAATTGCACGTAATATTACATTTCACATATTACTAATAATAACAAATAATGAATATTCTAATCGTATAAATTTAAGTGAATTTTGAAGTGCTTTAATGCGTGCGTATCTGCAGAATGCAGAACCCTCTATAGGTTAAGAAGTTAGATGGAACCCCGAAACGCCGAAGTGAAGAAATAAAACTTTCAGAGGAAGCGAAATGTCTTGGCGTCATTCTGGACTCTAAGCTCACTTGGAGTCGATAGCTTCAGAGAATTAATATCAAGGCAGAAACAACACTCTTGTTGACTGGAAGAGCTCATGGGGACTAAAACCAAATATGAAGTACTGGGCATACATCTCAGTAATAAGATCTATGATCACTTAACACTTCTTGGTGTGGTGGACAAAGATCCAACTCTACTCCTATAGCAGCACTAGGATGCCTACCAGGTCTCCCTACTCCCCCCTAGTGATAATGGGGGAGGCAAAAATGGATCACCTTATATTACAAAAACTACCAGAGCGGTAGTAGGATCGAGACATAATAATACGCAACAACATGTGGAAAGCAACGTTTTGAGATTGAGATCAGACCACATGACTCCGACATATGTATTTAACAGAAAATTCGAAGTGAAATCATGGATCGGATAAGCTGGAATCAATATAGCTACAGAAACAGATTTGGGGAATGACTTAGTTTACAGGCGGATCAAAAACCGAAAGCGGGACTGGAGTTGGAATCTAGAGTAAGCTGAAAACATCAGGGTCACCATTCCTCTAGCAAAATATGTCGCGGTTTTTCGGGCAGAAGCATGTGCAACATTGTATTGCGCAACTGAAATCAAACAGAGATCTTATAACGACCAAGCGATACTGAGGGCACTAGTAAACCCTAAAATACAATCGAGACTGGTTTGGGAACGTATTCGAGAACTGAAAGCCCTAACAGTTGCTTTGCTGTGAGTGTTCGGACATTCGGCAATCGAAAGAAACAAAAAAACCGGCGAGATGACAAGAAGGATCATCAGTTTCATATAGAGCCCAGAACCTGTTCTAGGAGTATTTAAAAACACAGCAGCTGGCATAAAACAACTAGGCAAGTTCATGGAAAGAACGTTATCAAAGGACAATCAGAAAAGAACACTACTGCAGTAAAGTAGGAATCATTTTCACATCGTAGCAGATCTTCTTACAGAGCATTGCGTACTGAAAGGACACCTACAGAATATTGGGATCAACAATGGAGATACCAGTGGAGATAACACTTACCACATTTTGCGTGAATGCCAGGCTCTAGACGCAAAAGCACATGCAATTTTTGGCAAGTCAGAAATGCACCCAAAAGATTACTTCGATCAACTAGCCAAAGACCTGCGCAGATTAGTGCAGGGTACTAGGATAATGAGTGGTAATATAATTTAATAGGTAAAAGAAATGGAAAGATCATATACAAAAAAGCAAGAGTTTTGTACTGTTTTCGGAAATTTCAAGCCAGATGGCTCCGATAAAAAAAAGTGGAAATTTATGGTAATGATGAATAACATTCAACAAATGGTGCTACAGAATAGCATGGTATATACGAATGATCAACAGAAAATCAACTGTTGCGCCAAAACTCTTTTAAATTAAAGCAATTGCTTCCGTTTAGTAATGTGAAAAAGTGCAAATAATTACTTGAATTTGACCGTAAAAATATCGACACAATTGTTTCTATTCTGACAACCCACTACACACCCACACACACAGAAACCACCTACGTAGAACCGCATGAGATCGGACTGTTCTCGAAGAACCAGGGGAAATGTATAGTAGTTCATCACTTGCCATAGTCCAACTGCCACGAAAATGAGGTACACGAGTTCTGAGAAGGCGTCAACCATTTCCTAAGAAGACCTGAAGAAAATACATATTAGAAAAATTCCAAATTACTAAATTAAATGGCTTATTTGGACGAATCTCAGGGATAGGGATATGTCTGATCCGGATCGTAGTGCAGTTAGAAAACATTATATCAAACTAACTGACTTTATGCAATGAAAGGTAAATCTAATGACAGAAGTTCTGACGATAGTTAGTAAAATATGAATTGGTGTTTGGGCTGTTAAGTTGTTTAAATCAAACAATCAAAACAATCCAAAAGACGATAGAAATAGCTCAAACATCAATTCATATAAATCTAATTTATTATAAATTGCCGCAATAAATACAAGCAAACAAAATTACTACAAAATAAAACAGTGATGATCGTAACTTTGAATGCTTTAACAGCATGTATTCATCAGAAGACTAGATAATTTAAAAATTTGTCCTTCTTTCTGAGGTAAATCTACCAGTTATATGTAAAAAAAAAAAGATAATGAATAATATCTGCATTATATCTTATGTTATCTTCTGAATACTACCTACCTAATATATTAGATATACTTTTTTTTCAAGTAAAGTTAAAAAAGTGTGCGTACATTTAACCTATTGTACTTTGCAAACTTTAGATGATCAATAATATCAGGTCATTTAGCCTACCAGCAACAGGTCATTGATATGTACTTGCAAAATACAGACATTTTTCTTGCCCTTGAGAAGCAAACACAAAAATAAGACGTAAAACGGTACAAAAAAGAGACAGATATACTTGAGTGGAATATCAGACGGCATGCGCTGTTTATACGAATTGATGTCTTGTGCCCGATTGATGATTTCCGCTAGTTTAATATATATGTAAATTAGCGCGGTTCTGCGAATCGGCACAAATCAGAAGCCTTCTCGCTAGACATTTAATCGATAAAGGAACATGAAAACAAAATATAAAAAGTGCCTTTTAATCCAGGGCAATTTAGAGGAGGTCTTACTCCAACTTGCCGAAGAAAAGTTTTCAATTAGTGACATCTAAGCAATCTCCCAAAAACGTAATTTATAGGAAGATTACCAGGCTTTATAAATTCATCTGGGAACACAAACAATTATTTGATATCCCTCCAATACCTAGTGAGGAATAATAATAAATAAAAGACAGGTGGATTGGAATTTGAGACAAGACTTGATGAAAATCGAATTCTTATTGATTTATATTTTACATTAAATGATTTTTCTTTAGACAACAAGCACTTCTTCAAAGATAAAGATAACCAAAATGCTGTTTTAGTTTGAGAATTACAAAATTTAAGTGTTTAACAAAGTAACATTTTTGCATTTTATATTCTAATTGATTAAAAGTAAAAAAACATTATTTACAATTACATACAACATACATAGAGAACTAGATCTCATGTGACTTGATGTCATGAATGAATATTTTTTTCGTTTTTTCGTTAGATAATTAAGAGTTAATTAACATGCACTTAATAATTACATAATACAGAAACTAAAATGATAGTCTTAAGAAGGTGTAGTAACGGTTATTATATTGCAAGCCAATGTATACGTTTTCATATACATCTGGCTACTGCACGGCCCCAAATAGGCGACCTTCGGGCTTAATCGGTAAGTTGGATCGATGTGCCCGTCTAAATATAGACCGCATGATACATTTACATATACAACGTCTACGTATGGATGTGTCCGATCGTGGACACACAAACGCACACATGCAGAATATCGGCGGGTAGCCGGAATGTGAATGATACCGAAAAACGCTAATGAAAAAACATTTATACCCATCGAGTGTTTTATTACCGCAAGGCGAGATAAAAAAAACATGCTGTTATATGTTTCCCTGTACGACAGAACCATTTTTTTTCGGTTGCGGGATATTAAACCTGTCTACGGTCCGGATTAATTAGAAATAGCTTTCTGCTTCCAGCGATTTTCATCAACAGCCTGGCGAACTGTATATTATTATAACCTAACTATCAAAGAGGCATATTAAATAGATATTTAATGAATTTTCTTCTAAATTATATTAAAATGTACAAAAATATATATTATCTTAAAGTAAAATTAAAAAAGAATGGAAAAATTAATTTTTCCGTTCCAAGTAAATAAACGTTCCATATTATTATTAAGTCAATTTATCCTTAAATTAATAAAAGGTCTTTTTTTTTCCTTTTCAGTCCCGGTAAATTCAATTAAAACATCCGATTCGGCGTCTAACGAAGTGTATATAGAATTTTTGAGTAGGCGACGAAGGAACAAATTAGAATAGCAGAAAAGACAAAAGCTGCAACATTTAGATGATTTATTGGTAGAATGTTTAAAATAAAAAAGTAGAGATGTGTTTAATGCGCCAGAAATACATCGAAGTGCAAAAGATATTTCTGCTAACTGTTTTCTATATGCAATTACCTGCATTGTTATAAAATCAACATTGTTTAAATAAATATCTGTTGCGGAGTTTTCTAATTAAATGTGTGAAGCATACCGATTAAATATTGCATTTAAGAAAAAAATAATAATAAATAAACAATTACTGACAACAGAATTCTAGAGCAAACGGTGCTAATTATGAGACAATTTAAGCAATAGCGTATAGTTCATTACATTAAAAAAGTGCTGTAATAAAATTATTTTTTGCTCCAACGATGAAAATCATTGCTCAAATGGTGTTATATTATGATAAGGTCACTCAAACTAAATTCTTTTCTGTGGGTATCATTGTGCTGATCCTGGGGGTTGAGAGTACCTACCAGACGCGTCCCCGGGGTGGTAGATAGGGTTCGCTCAAGACGAGATGGTTAGTGGCGGCTATAACTTCGTCCTCTCTGCTTAAACCGAGAGGATGAACGAAAACGCGTTGCCGTGAAGTCACCCCCCTCGCCGACTGTCGTTCTGGCAAGGGCTTTGCACAGGGTTCTACAACGATGCCAGTTGTTGCTTTCGGCTGCCGAAAGCCCATCTGTTAAACCCACAGATCCCGAAAAGGATGAGGGGTCTTGGCTTAACTGCACAACCTCAACACAAACCTAAATCCTAAAGTAGCAAACTAGACTGACGGATGCGTGCTGGATAGTAAGACCAGTCTACTAGTCCAAAACCTTAGGCCACTGGCGCACCCCATTGTAATTTAGCCTTACCTTCTGCATGCTGGGCTTCTGTGAGGACCTTTTCTTCCTAGCTACTGTAGGATCTAACCAATGGAGGAAGGACGTTTGATAACGGGACGACACCGCTAATAAACGTTAATAAGGCAAATTTTATTATAAAAATGTGTGAGAAACCCACATCAACATCTGAAGTGTCCCATAACAGTCACAAATTAAGTTTTGTTTGAATACTATCCAATGTCTCACCAACTTCATCTCTATTCCGTACTAATGCAGTTTTTCCATCAAATGAATGTTGAACTAATAAAATACTAAAATTGTGTAAACAACCTAATATTATTATTACCCTGCAAAATCAAGCCGATAAATGAATTATTAGAGAAGGGTAAAACTCCCACTTGCAAATTATTATAATTAAATATTATACGAGGGGATTCTTAAAAAAAAATGAAGGAACCTGAATAATGATTTTATTTAAATGAAAGTAATACATTTATTCATTTTTTAATGTAGGTGCTGCCATTGTTGAGACATTTGTTGTATCTTGACATATTAATTTTCGTATACTTGACTATTAATTTTAGAACTGATATCGGCAACTTGAGTGATATTTAGGCCTACTTGTTGAGATTTAATCCAACAAACTTAATCTACTTACTTTCTTTGCTTTGTTGGATCAATTGAAAATTAGTTCTTTACTTAACACTTTAATAACAACAGTGATTTTGTCATGGGCTTCCAACTTTATTATAGGAGGTTGGCCACATGCATATTTGCTGCATTCTTCATTGCAGCTTAAGTTTAGTTCTAACCTGATTCTATTTCATCACCGTCTTGCGATGTGTTCTCTGTTAGAATTTTCATTTTAGATTGTAATGCACAGTTCTGTTTAGTATGTTTAAGATTTTTCCACTGTAAGTAATCAGGCTTTAAACTACAGGGTACATTCTGGTAGCCCACAATTACATGGATCCGGCGACTGGTGGCGGATGACGCTGGAACTGCGGAAGCTTAACCGATTTCTTGAGTCAAGTGTGTGTGGCAATGCTCCTAAGGTGGACTCGCTCTGATGAGAGGAACGCCAAAGTTGCTTCAACTTTTGGCCTGGTTTTCTCAAGAACAGGGGGACGTCCATTCTGTAATCCCCAACTGCATTCGTGAACGAGGTATCGGCGATCATTGGGCGACTTACTATCGGTAAGGCTCCGGGCGCTGGACGGCATTTCCAACCGTGCCCTTAAGCAGCTGCCCCCCTCTGCCGTGGCAGCCCTCACTAGGATTGTCAATGCCATTTTATCATTATCACATTTCCCGTCTATCTGGAAGCACGCTGCCGTCATTGCCATTCCGAAATCCGGAAAAAAACGTCTTTTTCCGCAAAATTATCGCCCAATTAGTGTCCTATCCTCTCTATCCAAGATCGCCGAGGCAATAATTCTCTCTCGCTTGCGTGAAGAGTTGTCTGAAATAACCCCTCTCCCTGACGAACAGTTTGGCTTCAGGGCGGGACTATCTACAGACTACCAACTTCTGACTGAGGCCGTCAGGGATGGTTTCGAGAGGAGGGAGACCATTGTGGCCGTCTTCTTAGATTTCCAGCGGGCCTTTGATTCGGTCTGGCATGACGGCGTGCTCTGTAAAATGGCAAGACTTGGGTTTAGCCACAGTATGATGCAGCTCGTTAGGTCGTATCTGCTGGGGCGTTCTTTCTCCTTCAGGGTCGGGACCACTTTTTCGTCTGAGCGTCCGATTGGGGCCGGAGTCCCACAGGGGTCCCTCCTGGGCCCGGAGCTATTTATAATCTACACTTGCGACATACCAAGGCACCTGTCAATCTGGCAATGTACGCAGACGGCACGGCAGTCTACGCCACCGGGAGAAACGAAAATATGCTGATCCGC
This sequence comes from Protaetia brevitarsis, assembly GCA_004143645.1. Classification (NCBI taxonomy): domain Eukaryota; kingdom Metazoa; phylum Arthropoda; class Insecta; order Coleoptera; family Scarabaeidae; genus Protaetia; species Protaetia brevitarsis. The sequence goes on along the minus strand of RXPK01000323.1, from coordinate 50,062 downwards.
CGAATCCAGGCTGCGGTAGACGGTATTGTCACCTGGGCTGAGACGTGGAAGCTGCGGATTAATCCCAGCAAGACGATCGCGGTTCGCTTCACGCGACGGAGGATGGTTCCGGCTGACAGGATTTAGGTCAACGGTGTCGTGGTTCCCTGGGCGGACCGGGTTAAATACCTGGGGCTCGTTCTTGATCGCGGCTTAACTTACCAACCACATGTTAAAGAGGTCAGGGGTCGGTTTCAGGCTGCAAAGATCCAGTTGATGCCACTATTAGCCAGGCGGAGTAGATTGAATATCAAATCTAAGTTGCTACTTTACACTGCATATCTGAGACCGATCCTGACATATGGGGCGCTCGCCCTCTGTACCATGGCCAAGTCGCAACCTCACCACCATGGAGGTCCTGCAGAACCGCATGTTGCGCTCATTGTGGGGCCCCATGATGGTGAGGAACCAACAACTTCGCGATGATCTAGAAATACCTTCTCTGAAAGATCAGCTTTTTGAGTTAGCTGCCCGGTCATGGTTGAGGGCGAGCGAATCTTCAACCCCTTCTTGCACAAGTCGTGGAGCCCAGGATAACTGCTACCAAAGTTCTGGTCCGTCGAATCCGGGACTGTGTTGATCTGTCCGCCGGGCGGACCGCCGGAACCAAGCGGAAGGTAAAGCCGGGCGCGTCTTAACTTGTGCCCCTTCTCCATCGTGCCCCAAGAAACTAAGAACAATATACTTGGCATGTTACCGTCTAATGCCGATCAAAACAAGACAAAAGTGCCACATAGATCTCGGTCTTGCACTAGAAAGATAATGGGACCTTAGTAGTAGATTGTAATGCATAGTTCTGTTTAGTATGTTTAAGATTTTTCCACTGTAAGTAATCAGGCTTTAAACTATTTTAAGTAATTCTTCAGTAATGTTGTAATTTACGCTCCGCTTCACTAAGCCAGTGAACGATCAACTTTAAGCGGACACTAGATAACCGTTATTGCCTCTAAAAAGAGAGGAATAATTAACATAGACTTACAGTAAAATCTAGCCAAGTGTTGTTATAATATTATAAATATCATTTTGCTTTATTTTGGTTTATGATAGATAGTTATAAATAACAACTAATATATGACAAGCAGATTATGCAGCCATTTTCTATACTTGTTTTGTTCTAATCTGCCTTAAAAAAAGCATTAAATTAATTAAACTAGTATAAATGTATACTAACTAAAATTAACATAGCAATATATATGCATATATATAATACGTCTGTATTTAGAGCAGGAAGGGTGCCCTCCGTGTTTACGCCAAATGCATTTCCCATTTTAAGCTTGATAACTAATGGAAAATTGAACATAACGACAGTACTTTACCGATTGCTAATTTCCAATCCGTTACGGAGATACGCTCAAAGTCTCCGCTCAATCAGAATAACAGCGGCGTGCCTTATTTTAAATTAAAATGCAGACCGCCTCTAAGTATTGACCGGCCGTCCCCGATGAAATCAGATCTTTCGCCATCTTCGTCCGGTTTATAGCATCGCTCCGTTTCTCCGCGTATGTGTATTTCGTCGGTATCGTCGGAGCGGAAATATTGACGTTCTCAAAGCGTATTTTCATTTTTAACCTTTCGTAACGGGAGACTCATGGGGAATTCAAGCCTAAGTCTAGACGATCGAGATGAAGTTGCTCGCAATAGCTCGCGAGACGCGTATATGAAAACTAATACGGAGGATGCATACATATATTACGCAGGCTTTCCAATTCCGCTCGGCACACAGGATGTTTTTGACTTATTTTTATGCGACACGGTCTATGAATAGTACATGAAATTCTGTTCCAGCATAAATACGTCTAGCAATGTAGAGGAGATGTGTGAAGGGATTATTGACGAATACTCGTACACGTATGGGATCATTTTCCTCGATGGAAGGTTTCAAAATAATAAAAAAAAAAAAACTGCAGTTTTTAAATATACTTATCCTTGCTTTGCGTCAACAATTGCCTATCTAAAGGAGCGTCTACAGTAGAACTTTATTTTATTCTCTGCTCATTGCTTACTGATGCTGAGAAAAGTTATTGTGTTGAATTAACAAAATGTTCTTTGTTGAATTCTTTTGGCTATTATGACCAAAATTTAAGTTAAACCAAAGCAATTTCTCGGGTTCTATAAAAAAAAAAAAACAGTTTAGCTTGAATTGGTTTAGTTAAATTATAGTTTGAACTCGTTCCGATTAACAATGAAAATGAATTCTTTAACATTACTAGAAAGCACTTTTTTTTCATTTATTTAAAAATGCGGTTAGATAGACAAATCTGAAGCATTAAATCAAGTTACGTTTTAGGCTGCAGAAATTGCACAATGTCAGTACGATAGTAGCACATCTATTTTATAGCAGTTTTCTCTCTATATAGCACATCAAATACGTTAAGTACTTACAAGTGTTACAAAAATGGTCTCATAGATGGCGCTACTTATATTTCACATATTTATAACATATTGATCTGGTATATTTACCAGATAAACGTATAATAGCTGTGATAGTTGAAAGAGCGACTATCTTAATCGCATACTACAGCGGCGGAGTGATCCGACGATCAACCCTCAATATGCGGAACAAACACTTAGCGTGTTTACAATATCGACCGTATGTCTCCTTCAAATAAGTACGTTGTTAAAACAACATTAAAGATGCTAATTTAATTAAATTTGTTCATTCAATTAAATATTCATGTTAATGAATTGTTCGAAATTTGATAAATTGAAGCACAATATATATTTGAACTAAGAGGATTTGGTTAATTTTTGGTCATCATAACTAAATTATGTCAACGATTATTTTTTAAGTGATACGTTTCAAAAGGTTGGATTGAACTATTGCTAGAATTACTATAACAATATAACATAACATTTTTTTTTCGTTCCTGCAACAAAAAAATTTGGTTCGCCATATACAACCAAACAGCATTGTCAAATTAACTAAATTTTGGTTACCTCAATGCAGATACTCTTCTAAATGTAGTTAGTTTATGCTGGAAAGGTTGAAAGGCTTGAAAAGCAATTATTTAAAGTTAGAGAATGATTTGTGATTGTAAATATATAGTAACTGATGGTTGAAAATTTAACTGGCAAGTAAAAACAGAAAAGTAATTTGTCCTCTTTCAGTCCTGTAACAGCAAATGACGAGATTTTAATTATTTATACAGAATTACACTGTGTCCATAAAAAGCTAGGGATTTCTAAAGGAAAATACAACAGATATAAAATCAAATTCCGTGATATCTAGTACAATTTGATAAGATGGTTAACTAAATACAAAAATAATACTAAACTAAATACTTAACGCTAAAATGCGCAGCTAGGCATTTAAGAAGGAACATTTATATCCAATTTACTGATAAATTGTACAAATATATATTAATAAATTTGCTCCCATGGTTTATGAAATTCTTTCTAATACCATTTTTCCATTTCGATGTTTTTCCAAGACATTTGATGTTATCTATTTGTTCCACCGATTTTCCATTCATCGTTAGTCACGTGACATATAGATTGTTCGTTGCATGTAAGGCCGATGTTAGTGGTTTTCTTTTTTTTTTTAAGGGGTGGCTACGCCTAAGCTATATTTTTAGCTTGTCAGGCCCCCGGAGAGCCAAATCTCCCTCCTAATCAACATTACAACTCCAGAAAAAAAAACCGATTATCGTCATTGACCAGAGCGAGATTTGAACCCCGGACTCCGCACTGATAGCTAATCCTAATGCGACAAAATGTGGAAAGGGATACTTTAGTTTGCGCTGCAGTAGAAGAAACGTCGCATACATCTAACAGAAAAATTGCAAAACAGCTGAATGTTTCACACGATACGGACTACAGAGTTTTAAGGAAAAATAACTATCGATCCTATAACTTGAATAAAGCAAATGAAATATTTCCTAACGACAAATATGACAGATTTGACTTTTGTGAAGCCAACTTTGCATCAGTGATGAAAACTTTGTAAAAAAAAAAACATTGTATTCACTGACGAATCCTCTTTCGTGTTGCATGGACGTCCTAATCCCTCTATTACACGCAATTGGTCTAAAAGACAATCAAACTATAACATGGCATTCAATATTACCAAAAGGTGAATGTGTGGACAGATCTTTTAGGAGACCACATAATTGGTTCCTTTTTAATTGAAAGAAAAAAATGCCGAAACATATTTGCATCTTTTACAAATTCAACTAAGCAAATTTTGCATTTAATCATTGAATTTTGTTCTATGTTTGCGTTTACTTATACTATCCTATTCCAACCCTATTATATGTTTCACCCACTACCTGCTATAATACCGCTTTTAACCACATAATAATATATATCTTTATTGCCTGTTACGCCCAATTAACACCGAATTTATATCGATACAGACTTTCGGAACCGGCAGTAAAAAAGATTAGTGTTGCAATATTTCATATTGTCACATTACACGCCAATTATTATACACTGCCACTGATAATTACGTGGGTCGTACGGTAATTAATGATCGTCTGCTTCAACTGCGTAGTAGTCCATTTATCACGATTCGTTAGAGCACGTTTAACGGCCATTATTTTAGATTCGGGAATTATAAAAGTGCACCCGCACCCTAATATACCAGCAACCGAGTTCCGAATGTAAGTTCCACAAAGTAAGCCCTAAATCGGCTAGCTTTCTATAGATACACACTACACGTTTATTAATAATTCAACAATTTTCATAGGATGTTTACTTTTGGTGAGTGAAAGAAACAAATTTAATTAAATTATCAACCGTAAAAAGGCAATAAAAAGATGTCCTTTTGCAAATTGCGTAAAGAAATTTTAGTCAAGATTGTAGGTATGCATATATTTATAATATGGGATTTTGACAATGAGTAAATTTTTTCTTGATTTCAAATATTAGCATTTTGACATAAATTTTTGATATTATCTTAAATAAAGTAGTGAATAGGATTTCTAAGTCAAATATTTCAATTATGGTATGTAAGAATATTTTATTAAATTATTTGCACCCTTTGCAGTGGCAATAAGGGACCGCAGCCCAGACATTATGATAAATTAATTGAGTCAAGGGTTTTTTTGTAGGAAGCCAAAGAAACATAAAATAAGAGAAAGACAGTACAAGATTGCTAACATCCTGAAAGCATACGTACATGTAGCATTTAGATCATTACATCCCTTAAGAAATTTAATTATTAACAACAAAGATAATGTAGACCCACTAAAAAAGAAAGATGTTTACCTCTTGACATGTAATGACTCCCATTGCACACGTCGGAAGGACCTTTAGAAATTTTGACATTAGGATAAAAGAACATTTACGTAGTGCAAAACCCAATTCTACTGTTGATTCTTTGTTCGGTAAACATTTGAAAGAAAATAAACACAGTTTTAACATTGATCACAATTTTGCAATATTACATACTGCCAGAAGAGGTATCTACCTTAACAACCTCGAGGCATTGGAGATACTGAGGCAGCAGCTCACTGGTAGGGACCTTTCTTTAAATTCGCAATTACTTTTCGAGTCCACGTCTCTTTTTCAACTTCTACTCGAGAGATGACACCCTGACATATATGGTTTTCAATTATTCTACCATATCTTCAGTAGTTTATTTAAGTTTAGTTTTTCTCTAATTGAATTCAAGTTCATTCCAGAATCATTTTATATTCTGAGTGCAAAGTGTCAACATCTTTTTTAAATAATTTTAAAGTGTCGTTTGTTTTAATTTAGTGTTTTATTGTCAGTTATTTACACGTTTTACCTATTCCTACATTTTGCATTGCACTCTCCAATTTTACTTTTTTTTTGTTTTTTTAAATCTTGACTGATTTTAAACTGATTTTGAATTGTAAGTATATTTTTAAATAATTTTTAATTTTTAATTTTTTACTTTACTTATCTCTCTTATTTATATACAAAATATGTAAACTCTATGCAACTCTAATTGTTATTATTTAGACTCATTAATTAATGCTTCTGTAGCTGACCTGAGGATGCTCAGCTAGAGCGAAACTGGTGGTGCGATAGATTAAAGACTATTGTGAGGATTAAGACCTTGTTTTCTTGCTTTTTCCGTTTATATACTACTCACGCAGAGTCAAGTTATGGATGTTAACAAACACAGTGCAGTTTATACGAAAAAAATCTGCATATCTGCATTGATAGGAAGATCTGATGATTTGAAGAGTTCCTCTTCATTTATTGCTAGAAATAAGGTGCAAAATTCGCATCAACGCACTTTTAGTTTACCATTTTTAGTATCTTTTTTTTCTCTTTACTTTCCTTTTACATTAATAACAATTAATATACTTCAATGTGTAAGAGAAAATTGTTTTATTATTACTTATTATTGCTTATATTTGCTTGTTATTGATTATTTTGCTTGCTTGTTTTATGGAAATAAAGGCGCTATTATTATTATTATTTGTAAAATATTGTGGCGATTGTCATTCTTGTTAATGATGTGTTAAAATCTGAAAAATAGTACAATGTGGCTCCTTAATGCAATTATAAATATCTTCCTAATCATAATAACATAAGCCTTTATTGCATTAATATAAATAAACATGAAAATACATAATGGGATTTAATACATAATACAATCTTAGTACAAGATGCAGTTTTGTAACTGTTTATGTCGTTGTTTTTGTAGCGGCTGGTAAGGCGAATATTAAAATTAACCTTATATGGTATCAAATAATAGGAAAATATGCAAAACCTACAGGAAGAATTTGCACGTGCACTGTTGTGCAAATGTATTCGAATAAGCTCACTGATTTACTAAGAACTAAAGCAAATAGTATATTAAATTTTCCTCGAATTTAAACAATCAGTATAAGTTTACACATTTAACAAATATTCCTCTTAAACGCTATATTTGAACAGTTATTCACGGACGCCTCCAATTACTCCGACCCACTACAAAATTTTAAGGAGTAAAGACATATAGAAAAATATTATTATTAGGTGGTTTTATAAATTTTAAACTTTTATTTTTATCAATCTACATACATCATACAATATTAAAAATAATCAATTTTACTTACCGATTTCAAAGGTATCCCAGTAATAAAATAATATCTAATGTCTATAATAATCTCCAAATATTAATAACAGGAATAGATACTTTTATAAAAACGTTCAGATTAGATAAAGGGTATTTATACCTATGTTTATTCTTTTATAATCAGGAATTAAGTGTTATTTTTTTTTAAGAAATGCGCACCTCAAAGCGCCAATAAATATGTGTGTAAACATATTAAAACCACTACGTAGTGAGAAATAGATAAGAGATACTTATCACTATTTCCAGAATATGTGTAATGTCTGGTGCGGCATTTCCACTAAAAAAGTCAATGTACATATGTATGTATATCTAGTCAAACATAAAATTAATTCCTACTTAAATATTATTGAGTTTTGTGTATTTCTAATTATAGATGTGTTATGCAAATATTATTGTGTTACCAAAATGTACTTAAAATTGTTGAAATAACCCAGATTGAGATAACACTGGGTAGGCTTTCACGACCGGTGTAACTATAACTAACAGCTTCTTGCGGGTTTCGCCGTGTGTCAAAACTTTCGCTCGACGTTTCGCTGTTCATACTGACAGCTTCTTCAGGATAACTGAACTGATTCTCCATGGTCCGACATTCTTCTTATATACGCCCCTGGTGCATCCAACCGTGTAGTTTCCGCTCCATTGGCCGTGACGGTTCGTAGTAGGCTCTTCCACGTGTTGCTAAGATGGTATCCTTCTTCTCTGTTAACGGTTTTATTCTTCTCTATTTCTATGGCTTCTTTTCCCGTAGTTCTTGGTGGCCATATACCAGACAAACTGCAACATATGTGAAAAATTCGAAACATTTCGTGGATATTCTGTCTACGCTAAAGACTGAACCTACAGACATTTTAGTAAGTTTCGACATTATATCGCTATTCACTAACATACCCACGGAGGACGCACTGGCCTTACTTCCAGAACTTGGACTACAAGAACACATCATTGCATTAGTGAAACTGTGCTTATCCACGACATACTTTTTGTATGAAGGAAAATACTACGAGCATAAGAGCGGAACAGCAATGGGAAGCCCTTTATCACCAGTAATAGCCAACTTGTTTATGGAAGCATTTGAAGAAGAAGCCCTAAGTTCCAGCGATATGAAATCCAAGTGTTGGTGATATGTCGACGATACTTTTGTAATATGGCAACACGGAGAAGAAAAACTACAACAGTTCTTGGAACACATAAACTCACAGCACCCAGCCATCAAGTTTACCATGGAGAAAGAACAAAATGGAAATCTCCCTTTCCTGGATGTTATGGTTAAGAAAACAAAAGAGAGAATGCTACAGCACGCAGTATTTAGAAAGAAGACGCACACCGATATATATCTGCATGCAAGATCTCACCATCATCCGATGCAGAAGAAGACATTAATACAAACATTGCTATCCAGAGCCAAAACCATCAGTGACGAACAACATCTTACCAGTGAAAAGATACATTTGGAGAAAGCACTAAAGAAGAATGGTTACACTGACAACGACATAAGGAGAGCCACTAAGAAGAAACGACACTGGAGACAACTATAGAACCACGAAGAGGATGGCGTGTTTACCTTACATAGCAGGAGTCACCGAAAAAGTAGACCGAATTTTGAAGAAAACGTAACGTACAAGTACGCTTCGGGACTGCAACGTCGATCCACCAGTATCTACCGACCGCAAAGGATAAGATACCCAAGGGGCGCACAGAAGGTATCTACAAGATAACATGCCAATGCGGACAGGGCTACGTCGGACAAACAGGAAGAGCCATCGACATAAGAATAAAAGAACACGAGAGGGACGCAAGATTAAGAAGGACCGACCAATCAGCAGTGCAGAACACATGCACGACACGGACACAAAATGAATTTCAAGAATGTAAAGTAATAACTACCACCAAGAACAACGGGAAAAGACTCATCAGGGAAGCCATAGAAATAGAGAACAATAAAACCGTTAACAGAGAAGTAGGGTACCACCTCAGAACACGTAGAAGAGCCTACTACGAACCGTCACGGTCAATGGAGCGGAAACTACACGGTTGGATGCACCAGGGGCGTATATAAGAAGAATGTCGGACCATGGAGAATTAGTTCAGTTATCCTGAAGAAGCTGTCAGTATGAACAGCGAAACGTCGAGCGAAAGTTTTGACACACGGCGAAACCCGCAAGAACCTGTTAGTTATAACCCAGATTGAGGTTGGTGGACTGACAGAGAAGAGACAATGAAATTATAATGATCATTAAGACAAATTAATATTGATCCATGAGCACGAACCCATTTCGACCTGATGATATGATTAATAACAAACTACCCATCAGCATATCCTATGATAAACTGATTTAATCAGAAACCTAAAACTTCAATTTTTTTAATAAAAATAATTCAATTTATAAGATCTGTATCTGTGTTGTTTTTTTTTTGAATAATCTAATTCCTTAAAGCTTTAAATTCATACATAGTGCATACCATGAAATTGCAGAGAAATCCCACGCAGTAAAATTAACGTTTAGATAAGATATTTTAAATCAATACAATACACACTGATAAGTAATTGACATCCATAAATATTCCATAAACTTGAATTCTGCAATAGCTTTGGTAAATAACAAATTTTTTCTTTTTTTACGAATGCCGGTCACAGGAAATGCATGTTGATTAATCAACCGCGTACATCCGTTCTAAATATCACTAAAATAGAAGAATAAACCAGAAAAAGGTATACTGCCAATGCAATAATTTTGTATTTACTTAATAATAAAATAATATTTGATGTTACTTTAGCTTTTTTCACGTGGGTATTTCATGTATGTACCTAGTCATGATAAGTTACCTGTAAATAAGAAACTGACATTTGAAGGTAAACATTGATTGATTATTATTAATCGATTTATTTGCCATACGAGAGAAACAGGATTTTAACAAGGTTTTGACGTTCTAGATGTTAAATTTCTTTTTCCTCAATATGAACTTATTGCATATGTAGGGGTATTTTAAAAATTAATTTGTGTTTGGATATGGGTGTCGAGATACACGAGTCGATACCGATAAGAATATAAAAACGCTATAAAATTATCGTAAAAATTAATAAAATCTCATGTAGCGCAGAGTGATCGGATATTCATGTGTCTGAAAGAAAGATTTTTTTTTTAATAGCGACAAAAAATATTCCTTATATCCTCCTGATTTAAAGAGTCGTTTTTTCTCAGTGCGCTATAGTTGTAATTGTTATGGAGAATAAGCCGTATTTAAAGTAGGTATTGTAAATTATATTATTTTCAATTAAAACCTAAACGAAATATTTGAGTGTTATGCAATATTAATAACAGGTAGATTTAAAGGCAGCGCCAACGCGTAGGCTATTGTAAAAATCCAACTGATTGACGTTCCTAGTTGGACAAACAAGGATTAAAGAATATGTGGGTCATCGCTCTGCATTGAAATATTCCATGTGATTTACTGGCGCTTGTAATTTTTATACCCGGTTACTGTAAATCGTATCAGATGAATTCCAACATAGCATTTATACAGACAACAGTTTACTTGCTCTCGCCTGTGCAATGGTCGTCGCGTACAAGAATGTCCTTCCTCTGGTTATTACCAATTTATTTTTCTTTTTAAATCTTGGTAAAGTTAATATTACGTTGGGCTTTCTGTTTAATTCATCTAGTAATAAATATTAAATTTAATAACTCAAAATTTGAAACAACAAAAATTTTTACAGATATTATAAATAAAGAGAATTGTTGTAAAAATGTATTTCCGTACAATTATAAAAATCGAAAGCGAACTAGGTTTTAAACCGCGTAACTCATAAATAGGGTAGGTTGGGCTTGAATATATAATCCATCAATTACCGCCTTGGATTTTATTTGCGGGTGAGTAGAGTAAAATAAGCATCCAAAATGGGGGCAAAAACTAATACAGTGAGTGAACCATCACCTCATCAATGATAATTTACAACATCCACTTTCATTCTGCTCTACTTCCATAACTTGTCTTGATTTAAGAAATTATATATATTTACCTACGAAATGGACGAAGCGCTGTGACCGAGTATTGCCGTGATCTTTTGGCCGAAGTTCTTTACGATAGCCCCAGAATACATAGTTTTAACGTGGATTCACAAAAATTGTGATAATTTTAGGCCGATAATCTAATTCTAATCTATTAAATAGAATGTCAAAAAAGGATATGAGCATGCTGAAGCAAAAGGAGATGCCCTTTGTGTGTTGCAATATCACATCAAAATCTTCTAAATAAGTTATTTTCATATGTAATTAGATATTAAAGACGGTGATATAAACTCCGATACAATGACCGCAAATATAGGTGTACCACTACCTTCTCGGTCCGTTATTGTTTGTAATTTACATATATTCTAATATACATTTAAAATACATAAAAATATTATAACCAGAATAAACATTTGAAACAAATAATTTGAAAAGCAATGCAAAGTGTTTGGTTTATACGTAGTCAACAAGTTATGATGGACTGAACACATCCAACAGTTATGTAGAGCCCTGTGCATGGAATAGCTTGTTACAAATTGTTTCGCAGTTTGGTGTGTTTATCATGTATATATACCGTAAATTATACGGTGCGCCATTACAATTTGGGTTCCTCCAGGGAATGCAATAACATCTTTGTCCTGCGGAAATGAGCCGTAAGGATACTGTGGGGCCTAAACGCATCATCTTCTTTAAGGGACACATTTAAACCTATTAATCCCTTAACTCTGTACGGACTCTAAGTACGTGAATACCTACTAGTTGTAGGTATATAAGAACACGAAAGTACATATTTGAAGTATGCAGATGAAAATTTATTTAAAAAATGTACCCAAAAGTGACTATAATCTACCTTATTACAAGTTGGCACAAAAAGCAATATGTATGGGGAGACAAACAAGCAAAAATTACTCGAATTACTCGGAAGTACTTCAAACCACAGAGGAAGCGGAACAAGGAGGTGGATTTAGTCTGTTGTTGTCTCTTATATACAAATCAGACAATCGACCTATAGTCAGGGCATCGCAGGTCGGGACTATTCGGGAGGGGAGATAGCATTAATTAGTTTATTTCTCTAACAAAATGCAACTACATGCTGTGGAGTAAAGTGCTGTATCACGTGGTATTACCAATGCATCCCTACTTCTCACTTGTCGAATGGTTCCGACATATGATACCCTGACTATAGGTCGACTGTTTGATCTATATATTGATGATATTGTAAAAAAAAAGGTGGCAAAAAAATCCAAGTTAATGTATGCGGGATTCAGAAACCACGAACTTGTGGAAATTATCAATTATGCCTTTACGGATGATCTAGTAATAATGGCAAACACTAAAGAACAAACGCCTCGCCACAAACTGCACTAAACTGGACGTACGTTTCGATAGCAAAACTATCATCATCAGCAGATACACAGAACTGAAACCATACCATACCAGTTCTGTGTATCTGTTGATGATGATAGCTTTGCTATCGAAACGTACGTCCAGTTTAGTGCAGTTTGTGGTGAGGGGTTTAGGAGAAGTTTGCAGCATTACCAGTACCACACTTTGGAGTATTTTTGTCAACTAAAGAACAACATAACTTTATAATGTGGAACAATATATTGAAAGGCTTGAAACTTAATAAGACGAAAATAAAAGTAATGATGTTTGCAAAACAGAAACAGAAAATAAATTTACATATTGATGGAGTTGAACTAGAAGAAGTGGACGCCTAAGGTGAAAGGAAAACGACCAGTGTTGAACAGAAGTAGATCTAAAAATGTATTTCATTCTTCCCATGCGATGTTTCGACAAAAATTCGATTGTTTTTTCTAGCTAAAAAAATTAGAATAACAGGAGAAACTATACCAACGAGTCACCAAAAGAATAAAAATACAAATGTAGTCTTAGACAACTATGAATAGGGTTGAATACGTATCGGTGTAAAAATAGTACATAATTGATAAAATTTTAAGAAGGAACGCAGTATAACAATTATTAATCTTATATACAATTTCTTGTACTGTTTTTATTATTGATGTGTTTACATACTTATCCCGTTTATGCAAATTTGTGTATCATTCAGTCACTTCACCTGTTAATATAGTGTTTATTCTTTAACAACTTTACTACATTAAATTATTATATGTTATATATTATTATATGTGTTATTTTTATACCAATATTGAACTTTAATATTTATAGATATTACGAGATCTTATTCTAATTCCTCTATTGGTAAGATTACACTTGGTATTTTTATTATTGGTATAGTTTCTTTTGTTATTTAAAAAAAAAAATAGCTTGAAAAAGACAATAGAATTTTTGTCGAAACGTGGCATGGGAAGAATGAAATAAATTTTTAGATCTACTTACGCACAAAACTGTTCGTTTTCTTTTCTTACCAATACTTACAATAGCGGTTAAAAATTCTTAAACAAGTAACTGGGTATTACAATAGAAGAAAAAAAGAAATAATAATGTTTATTCTAGTAATTTTCTTCGATGTTTAGTGCGGTTGCGTTAGGCGTAGCGCGTGAGTAGGATTTTTATATGTATACGTCTGTTTAACCTTGTAAGAACTAGTTCTGAGATAGACGTTTGAGCGTGAGTATATATTTCAAATTTGTTTGCTGCCATTTTGTTAATACTTTTGATTTAGAGATTTGTTTGGTTTAATTTGAATTTATTTCGTCCATCAAGGAACTCGTTTAATAATAATTGTTATTATATTGTTGTGTACACAATTTAGATATAAGATCATTTATTATTTTTGTGCAGGAAGGTAGTTTATTAGTTGTAATTTTCTCATTATAATTTTAAAGAGTTAAATTTTTCCGTTTTCTAGTTTGCTGTTTCGGTTTTATTTTATTAATCACCTCGGTTTGGGTGAATAGAAGCATTGTGCTTGCTTTTAGTTTACATTTTTGCATTTTCTTTGGTACATTCAGTACACAGCAATATGTTCTAAATCAGCAGATGAAAAACAAATTGCAAGCGGTGGAAATGAAATACCTTAGAAGAATAAGGGGAGTGACGCGAAGGGATCGATTAAGAAATGATAAGATCAAAGAAGATTAAAAAAAAAACAACCACTTGAAGAATCTATGGAATTAACAACGACATTTCATTTCATTCATTACAATTATTGCAAAGTTAATATGTATGTTTTCCCCAATGGTAGTGACATATTTTCCTTCGTTGAAATGAGCGCTCAGAGTTATTTTAAGGACAAGGTTGAACCATCGGAGAATATTTAACGGCTGAGTCAGCGGTACGTGGAAAAAGATATCGCCACCTCTTCCACGCCGACAAGAACGGCCAATTATCTACGCGAAACAGGGACATTTTTAATCCGAATGCATTCGTTAGATACGTACAATTACGTGCACAGGAAATGCTTTCACGCGCCAATGGTTTCCGCAGAGTATTTCTGTCATGTACGCGCTCCGGCTAAATGTAGATTATAGTCGACATATGCCATTTATAACAGCGTGACTTCCTGAACAGCATGTGCGAATCGTTTTTCGCGATATACTATATTATATACCTCCGCTACGCTGTATCGTATCATGCACACAAATACAGACGCACCCGGCTGTTGTATAAATTTTGTGATACCGAATAAAATATATTGCGAGGATTTTCTGTATTCCGATAGAAAAAAAAATATGTATACAAGCTGTGTATACGTATTTGTGATTTATGTTGACGTGAAACAGTCGATGGAGAATAGATATTGCACAATATTAATTTTATTTCCGCGTCCGATAATATGAGCGGTCAACTTAACGGTTTCAGAGATGATTTCTTTGCGACAGTTTCACTAACTTCTCAGGCGTGTTGCTACCAATTTGCAGCAACACCAATTCTAATTAAAACCGTCGTTAAGATACTAGAGTCGTCCTACGCAAACGTGTCTTATTCTGGCTGGAAAAACCAGTTCTGGAAGATCTCTCCCGCAACACGGCGCAATGAATAGCATTTTACACGGCGACAAGGTGACACAGCTACCGCCAACAACTATGAGGCCGACGATACCCGATGAACAGATCATTAGATAGGTTGCTGCATTTATAAGGAATAGATTGGTCAAACTAGGAAATGATGCCGACTGACTAGGGCAACGGTGACGCCACGAGATGGCCTTCCGACGTGGATGCACACACTTCGGCATGTTACCACGCTTATTAAATTCACGGCATGAACGATTAAGCTGCTGTCGATCGTAACTCTGCTTACTAATCGCCGTGTTATTGACCGATCAATGTTAAGTTAATAGTAATTAGATGATAAGGCCGGCAATTGTGTTGTTATAGTACCTTTGAGTCACACTTAAAGAGATTTATTACTGACTCACTGGCTGAACCAGACGGAAAAAACATTATGCATTTATACAATCGGCTTCTATTTCAGTTTTAACGATTAGTATGCCGAAATCGTGTTCTATACACTATAATTAGGAACAGGGAAGGTTTTATAATATGTCACCGAGGTATGCATTGACGAAACGATGTCCTTTAAAATTCGTTGAAAAATAAATATGCCTGAATTTTATATATAGCTGATTTGTTGGAAATAACGTAAGCAAATAATTCCAGTAAATACAAAAATAAATACATGTGACTCGTCAATCATAAATACAGCTTGATTCATTATCGACCGTCAGTATGGGAATTTTTCTTACAATTACTAAAGGCTTAAATTAAAGTTTTTAAATCTCTTTTTGTCGCGATTTTCTTCTAAATAAAACTTTTTCTGTCCAATATATAAACATATATTAGAAGTTCCACGACTTTAACTTTAGAAGAAAATCGTGACAAAAAGTTTATTAAATTACCTTTTCATCGTATTTCAAAAGGTTTAGGCGACATTTTTAAAGAACAAAATTTGAAAATTTGCTTCACCTCGCGAAACACACTCTTTTAGACACCGCAAAAGATTAACCTAATCGCAATGAGACATGGGGCATGTACAAAATCGGTTGTAGTGGGTCTGATAAAGTTTACATATGACAAACAGAGCGTGCGATCGGAACCAGGTTTAAGGAGCGTATAGCACGTTATCGATATGGGGGACTTGAATCGTCCAGCCTTACGCAACACATAAACGATACCCGACATAAAATAAACATAGAAACCTTAAATTAGTGAAAAATGTACAATCACTGAAAGAGTTAGACACATGCGAAACCATGAACATAAACATTCAAGTAACTTATCTAGATTCAATAAGTTATTTGAATGTTTTCTTTTATTGTGGCACTCCTGCACCACTCAAGTTTGATATATTTATGGGGGTGGAAAAGATTTATATTTCACGCTAATTCGTGGTATTTCGAAGGTTTAAGTAGGCGTAGAAAAAGCACTTATAAATGTTTCCTTTTTAGAGCGAACTAGCGGTGGGATGTTTAGGTAATAGGTCTTTTGTATTTTGACAGAATTCATTCAGTCTTCGGTTGATAATAGAAACCCTCGTGTTCTCGAAGCAATTGTCCGGTTTTTTTTCTATGGGCAGATGTAACCCAAAGAAGGCAACTCGACCAGAAAGACCTATTGTGCCCCCATGTCGATTTTAGGCCTCTCAGTGCGTCCGCCTCTCCCCGTCCACTGCCTGGCAATTGACAAGAAGGTGAGCAGGAGTTTCCTAGTCCCATGTGGTAAATGTGTTTATGTAGTGCGCAGTGCCCAGTTAAGATTCCTATGAGTAATCTCAATCTGTCCCTGTTCATAAAGACAGTAACGGAGTCTTTCCTCATTCGAATGAAGTCCTAGAAATTTATAGTGTCTTGCGCCGGCGAGTCCATTCTAAAAGGAGCAGTGCCTAGAAGCAAGTTGGAACCTGACACACGTTTTGATACTGCCATATGAGCTACCACACGTCGGTTCTGGACCTCAGAACGGCACCTCGCAAGGGGCGCCTTGCTAACGTGTCAGCTATTTTATTGCCTCTGACTCCAGTGACCTGGCAGCCATCTCACTGTAACATTTAGATGTTCCGCCAGCTGTTTAAGTTTTCTGTAGCACCCCCTGCCACCTCGGAGATGATTTCTACCCTTCCATTATTGCGCAGGTAGTTTGAGTGCCCTCAGCACTAGAATGGATAGCAATAATTCCGCCATGGAAAATGATGAGGGAGGCCCCTCGGCTAAAAAAAAGGCCGAATTAACCAATTGATGTAGCGCGGAGTGATCGGAATTCATGTGTCCATATTACTACACTACAGTTCTTGTGATATCTTTTGTACATATTCTTGCTTTACTTTTTTCTGTAAATGTTTGTGAGATATCTGGTAATTATAATACAATTTTGATATAGGCAAATCTCTCTTTAGATCTCTAAAACCGAAATGAAATTAATGTCGAATCGATTTCGTTTCTTTTTTTTTTGTTTTATCTGTTTAACCTGACAGAAAAAATATAACCACATACTAACAATCATTGTTATTAAATAATTGTGTAACTATTTTTGTAAACAAATACATAAATATTACTCATTTAAAAGAGATAATATCGATTTTCAAATTAGCTATTCTTGAAGAATGAGATTTAAACAGACCAAGTTCAAAATTTTTTCAACTAGCTAAATGAGAATATCCAAACGCATCTATGTTTTTCTACGAGTGCTTGAAGAAAATGATAGACTATCTTTCTCAAAGTAATCACAAAAAAACTAAAGCAAAATTTTGTTGAAATTATGGATTACAAGCTTTAGAACGCATCACTTAACTTTAATTTCTATTTAAATTTTTTCGAACGGAAGTCACCGCAGTGAGGGCTAAAGTTATTGGAGTGAAACTGATTGAAAAAAAAATCTTTCATATAAAAGAGAGATTATGATAATCGGGCATTTCCATTGCAATTTAATTATAAACTCACAAAATATAAACGGTGTATTATGTAGAAGGTGGTAGAAGTAAATAAATGATGGCAACATAAAAAAGTACAAGCCAATTAAACTTTAATCGAAAATACGATATATCCATTTGAACACATTCTACTGAAAGAACCTAATAGAATAACCGTGAAAAGCTGGATTCAAATCTGTATTAATTGGCCAAGAAGTACGGTATTAGGCGGATATTATATTGTATATTATAAGAACTTTTACAGTGTAATGGATTAGAATTTATAAAAGATGATTGAAGATGAAGAATGATTTAGCAAAAGTTAGTTTTGTAAATGTCTTACAAATGTTCTTTGCTAAAGAACGTATAGTCTTATATAATATCCGATTTAGAAAAATAATAGATCAACTCCTAAATATTATATAAAAACATTGATTGCATATTAATGAACACATATTTTTTTATAAGACTATAGGTTAAACTAAAGCAATTTCTCAGGTTCTACAAAGAAAGAATTTAGCTTGAATCTGTTTGGTTAAATTAAAGTTTTAACCTGTTCTAATTAACAATGAAAATGGTTCCTTTAATATTGCCAGGAAGATAACACGTTTTCTTTTTTCATTCAACTAAAAATACGGTTAGATAGACAAATCTGAAGCTTTAAATCAAATTACGTTTTGGATTGTAGAAACTGATAGAAGCACATCTATTTTGTAACAGTTTTCTCCATATTTAATACAACAAATACGTTAAATACATGTATTACAGAAATTGTCCCATAGATGGCGCTTCTCATATTTCATTCCAGTAACAGAACAAATTTAGCAGAAATAGCAAGGTATATACGATTATAAATTGTTAATCTGGTATATTTATTAGATAAATATACAACAGGGGCTGTGATCCTTAAAAGGGCGATTGCCTTAACCAACCTCCAACATGCGGGACTTTGAATAAAGTAAAATTTGCTTGGCGTAACCAAATCGTTTTTTTTTTTCGTGGATAGAGAGAGTTGTGTTAACAAAATATAATTTTTTGTGTAATGCGTTTCAAAAGCTTCGATTAGTCTCTTGCTAGAGTTACTATAACAATATAAATTTGTTGTGCCAACGACAAATATCTAACATTTCTTTTTCGTTCCTACAAAAACAAAAAATGGTTCACCATATACAACCAAACAGCTTTTTTAAATATCCAAATTTTGGTTAGCTCAATGCAGGTACTTTTCTGAATGTACGATTTCCCATTTATGTTAGCATACACTTTATTCAATTATGCCAAATTAATATTAATATGCCATATACCAATTTTTCGTTTTGGTTCATCGTAGAACAGCCGGTATAAGTACACGCATATTAGAGCTCAAACCTTGTACATAAGCAATGAATCACACTACCTTCAAGTTTTGCATCGATCATTGCGAAATACGTATACCAATTCATGTTTAAATGAAGAAGTGTATTGCCCAACATTCACGTCTCGTAATGAGAGTAATATTTCCAGTAGCACGATTGCGTCGTTTGTGTATACACCAGCCATACCTGCAACAAAAGAGAAATAAACAGTATTAGCATAGAGCACAACAAACTGCGTAGTACAATAGTAGTTAGTATTTATTTACACTACACCATATAAAGAGTTGTAATGGTTATGGCGAACGGTGTGAAAAATTCCAGTTACGAGACCAAATCGTTTAAAGAGTAACACAATAATACATTTTGTAGTCCATATGTGACCCGATCGAATTCCATGGAGAGAAAGTGCAATCATAGCGTTATATTAGTGTGACTGGCAAGCAGCTGTGAGCCTGTGATCCACTAAATATACATCACAAAGGCACAAGGCTTGTAATTCTATCTGAATGGTAAAACTCAAGCAATTATTTATATAAATCATAAGCCATGAAACAAACATATTATCTTCGGTTATTACTCCACAGCATTCCTTACCTACCACATTCACTAGAAATATTTTAGTTCGCCTATTAAAAGCAGACAATTTAACGTTACGTACGAATGAAATTCGCTGCTGTAATTATTTCGCTTAATTAGTTACGGAAGCGTATGCGAATTTAATAGTTCTAGTCATGGTGTGCATTAGGCTTGAGAGTGCTTCTGGGACTAATATTGAGCCAATGATATTACCTCATGTTGGGAATCGAGAACGCATTAGTAATTATAATAGGCGCATTAAAAGGAGCGTTGGGTTTTGCGTGTGTAGATGCGCCTACTTCTGATCTGCGATAATTTAGGATGAAGCAATTATGTCATGCCATAAAATGTCTCCGCAATTAAAACATGTGTGTAAGATTTTATCATAGCAGGAATAAAATGTAGAATATCTCAAGTTGTTTCTTGAATACAAAGAGTGGTCCATTAGTAGAAAGGATATTTTAAACAAAAAAAAAGCTATTTTTTTTAATCGTACTGCTTTGTTTCACGTAATACGTTTTATAGTAATATATTTTTTTTATTTCAGAAAAAAATACATATTCTAAGCAAAATAGCATCGTCCCAGGAGACTGCGTACTTGGGACTGCAGATGTATTGGCCTAACGAAGATCACACAAATCCATCAACAAACAAGACTAGTTGGCAAAAGTATCCAGACAAAGACAGACAAAATATTTTTTAAAGAAATAAAGGCTTGTATCTACAATGGACCTACTGAATAAAGACAGAAATACTGACAAAATAATAGGAAGACTACTAACTAGTCACTGCAAATTAAATGGACATTTAAATACTATAGGCCTGGCAGATGATGCAAAGGATTTCACGGTGAAAAAGAAACCTCAATTCATGTTCTGTGTCAATGCGATGGCTTGTTTGGTAAGGATAATATTTCCACTACCTACTCTATATCTACTCTGGAGAATCCTAGAGCAGATAGCTACGTAAAGAAGTCGCTTTCAAATATAATTGGTCTACTTAAGAAGGCAGAACTGAAGTCCATCTTCTAGGACAAATCTGAAAAGTCGCGATGAAACAGATCTTTACTGGCACTCCCCAACTTCTACTCTAAGCTAATCTACAGCAATAAAACCGTCTGCAATGCCAGCCTTAGGTCTGATAATCAGATTTGGAAAATTATTAAATTTATAAAAACCTAGAGATGACTGCTGCAATGCGTTTTTTTTTTTTTAATAAATTATAACAAATGCGAATGGATTAGCACAAGTTTTTCTATTAAATTGCAATACTATACCATTCCAATTGGATGACCTGGCTTAGGTATGCAGTTTAGAATAAAAGAAAATTAATTAATACTCAGAGAAAATTCTGAAAGATTGTTTTTGTTGATTTGTGGAAAAGATTTTCTTTCTTGGAAAGACACTTTCACACCAAAAGATTTTTCGTAAATATTTTGCTGTTATTCAACTTTTTAGGATAGTTAGCTTTTTTTTTTGATTTTGGACTCTGAGGTCCCCGTGTAAGGCCAGAATTAATTTGCCAAGCTAGGTGTGAGTGCTAAAAGGATTGAAAGGGCTAACCACATTTCTCTACTACTCTACTACGGTATAATTAACTATCAGTAACTATTAACAAAAATTAGTAAATCAAGAAATTACCTTCAATATTCAGCCGGAGAAATAAAATTTGAAATTTCTACGTTTTAATAACTTCTCTATGTTGGTATATTTTCACAGTACCATTTCTAACTAAAGTAAGTCGGTGTTCTTACAAATTTTATTGAAATTACAGGATAAATGATTCACGCGAAGTCTGAAACCTGAAGCTTAGGATAGCGAACGCTGTTTGGGTTGGAATAAACGAATGTTTCCATAAGGAGCGTTAAGAATGTATCCCTAATCAAAGAACTATTATGGCATCCTTTCATTCAAGGAAATGAAGAATTAGACACCTGCAAGAAGGAATTTTATGAAGATGTTTCAAGGAGCAGAACCTGTCATTGATATAGTACCCCATGACAACTATGCAGCACATCAATTTTTGGGCAAACTAAAAAGCGCTCCAACTAAGGATCAATTGTTTTCTCTCCCACATGCACCAAACCATGTGGAAGAGTGCATTCCACATGCACCAAACCACTTAATCATGTTCAATGCAAAGGAAAACGTGAGGTTTGACGCTTGTGGGAGTGAATCTTTTTTTGCTGAAATGAACACGTACAAATAACAAAGTATGTGTCAAATCCAACAATAATGAGCAAATATATCAAAATGCAAGCTTCATAAACCTTTTGTCGCACGAGGCCGTGCATAGATCTAAAGACTGAGCGCCACAAAAACGGTTTTATGAAATGGGTCTTTTAAATTACTTTTTCTATGTCAATAATAATCAATTTTTGAAGTAATTTAATTTAAAATTTAAGGGCAATTTTGAAGGTATGCTTACTTGATTTAAAATATAATTCCTTTTTGTGTTGATAATACAGTCATTAAATATCCTAAAAACCATTAAACATAACCTTGCTTGTAACGCATCATTTTAAAGGAAAAATTTTATGTAGATTTTGAAAAAGTAAAACACGTAGCATGTTCCATAAGAAAAATACTAAGTTTGTGTTATATCTCAAAAACTAAAAACAATTTGGTATTTTAATTTACACTGGTGGATTCGGTTTAAAAAAAAGTCCTCTTTAAAAAACAAAATTTTTGTCAAAAGAAAACTGATGACAGCTTTTCAAACATGCAAAGTATTGAAGATCACCTTGTAGCTTGAAAACTACTTAACATATCAAAAAGCGGTTTTTATGTAACATTACTTAACATTCATATTAAACTTGTCTTAGAAATTGAATCCAGGACATATACATTTACTTTTCGATATTTATACTAGAAGGACCCTAAACCACCAAATCCCATCGAAATTGCCTAGCTTGTACAATATCTATGTAGGGGTGATTGGGGCTAGTTGTGACAGAGGTAAGAAGTTAGGGCGATGACTGGGGCTAAACAGAGAACGCCATATTAACGTCGAGAAGTGGCAAATGATCACACCACCATCGGCCGAACATTTGCCACTTCCTAACGTTAATATAGCGTTCTCTATTTAGCCACAGTTGCCGCTGTAACTACCTACCCGTATCACAACCAGTCCCAGCCTCCCTTATGTATTTATATTGTAATTAGTATTGAATAAATCATTGAAATTAAAAGTCCTCTATCTCGAATTTTCCCTCCAACTTCTTCTGGGCTATTGGTGATTCGAGTTCAACTGTATAGGGAAAAAAGGCTACACATTACAAAAGCTTTCAGGTATCGACACTTCGATATTAGATAAGGTATTGTTATATCAACCTAATACGTAGTAATGTCTATTTTTTTTTTTTTTTAGTGCAGATTGTTCTATTCAAAAAACATTTTCATAGGACTCGATTTTACATACATTATGGATAACTTAGCAGGAAACAAATTCATTCCCAATGCTTCTGACCTTAAAGCAAACCCTGCTTTTTTCTGTTCGTTAGCGGGAGCATCGTAGTACCGCGGGACTCGCACACGTACGTAATTGCCGCTTAACTCCAGGCATAAATCTCAAAATAGGTGAGTACCAACTCCGTAGAGAATAAAACCAGGGAATGTTCGTTGCGTTACAAAGTGCATACATAAATTTCTTGGCGGAGAGTAACGTTGCCGCCATTACTACGACTACGTACCACTACTATTCCGGCAGCGGTTGTTCGGTTCAGATTGAATCATAAAATTCGCTGCATTGTACGAATGTCTGTAACACGTAGTAGTGTACAATATACAAGTACATTCTACAAGAACTCATTTCGGGGTCGCTGGCAAGGCATACTTTTCTCTAGTGTATGTAATGTATGTACATACGTATGAATTTACGCCATATGTGTACAAATATATGTATGCGAAACTTAACTCAAATGGCACATAAGCCAAAAACATTGCGCAACGTATATCTATAGATATTTGCGTGAGCGAATTTCTTCTAAGAACTAAAATAATAGATCCAATTTACAATATTAATAACGCTTGAGTGCAATAAATAAATCACAGCTGTTGCGTGGATACCTTAATAACAGCAATGGAATACATTAAAAATAAAGCAGTTCTACGAGAATACAATGGTATATATAAGACGATAAGGATAATAATCACATGCAACCGTTTTATTTTTGCAATACGATTTATCATGTTTTATATCAACAATACTACCAAAGTATATCGTGAAAAACAATTTACCAAGTACCTACATTAAACAGAATCTACGAAGTTTTGTGCTACTACACTGAAATAATGAGTGAATCATGAGAACCATGATTACTACCATAAGTTATTATATGCTCACTACGAAAAAAAATCAATTATTTTGAAACGATTGGAGAATATTTTATTGAGTTTTTTAAGGTTTAGATCGTCATTTGGATGTTTTATATTAGCCTTAATATCACCAGTGCATTTTAAATTTACTTGCAACATTAGGCAGGTGCTTTTGACCAAACTTGGCAGAAACGTTGAACCACTAAAATTTCAAAGAAAAACAACAAAATATAAACAACTTTTTAATTATTAATGATAGGTTGGTCTTCCCCTACGCTCTTCGAGACATCGATTTTGTCTTGAGGTATTGTGTACCAAACATCCTGTATTTCATGCTGATGAACTAGCAGCGTCTGCGGAGGACACAATGAGTTCCTCATTCTTCGCCATAATGTCTCAAACATGTTCGATGAACGAAACATCCGGAGATCGGGGTCGCCATGGCGAGGAATTGACGTTAGCCCTGCAAAACGGTCCATAGAACGTCTTGCAATATGGGGACGGGCATTATCTTGCTGGAAAAGTTGCCGAAGAAATGGAAGAGTACGAGGTTTTACCAATTCATCCATATATCTCTGAGCGCTCCTATTGCCTTGAATGAATACCAAACGAGATCTATTCCCATAAGTTATAGCACCCCGTACGTGTAATTCAACATTGCGACGTGCCCCACGTCTTTACCGACATACGGTCATCATGCATTCCCAAACAGAATCGGGATTCATCACTAAAGACCACCCTATGCCACTCTACATTCTAGTGCAGTCGCAACCTGCACCACTCCATACGTTGCTGTAGATGTTGAGCCGTTAGTGGTAACCTAAGATCTGATCGATATGGAAACAAGCCAAGTGCTTTGATGCTCCGCGATAAATCGTTCGAAGCAATTGATCTGCTATTGGAGAATCAGTCTCTTGTCAAAACTCGAAGATGGCGGTCCTGCACCTCATTTGTTCTTCTTCGAATCCTAGTTCTGTCCTGCGGCATTCCTGACTCTCCTTAGTCTTATGCGTGATTGCAGCACATGATGGTGGATTGATTCGGCTTAAGGCGGTTTCCAATTTCGCTGTATGAAAAACCATCTTCGCGCGAACCAACAATGCGACCCCTATCGAATTTGCTTAATTAGCGGTAATTTCCACATTGGCGAACTCTAAGCATAATTACATCCTCAAAACAAACGACCGCAAGCGAAAACAATAAAATACTGAATAATATCTCACAAACTATACACCTGATAAGATTGTCAAAAAATACTGAAGAAATTGACAGATGAGCCATTACCACTTGATCAATTTTTGTGAAATTTTAATCAATTGCTGTACGTTTTAGTAGTTAAACGTGTCAGCCAAAATTTGGTCAAAAAATCCTGCCTTGATGTTGCGATTTCTATGTTACAGAGTATATAATATGTAAGAGAAATATAATAGTTTTACTAATACTTTGCTAATGCAATTAATTTTGTATATAAATAATACAAATTTAATACAAAATATCTGTGTAAGACTATGCGCCATGACCCGAAAATATGTGAAAATATTTCATTAATAAAATTATCTTTTTTGGGCTTCTGTCCAGAAACATTCATTTTGCAGGTTCATTTTTGCAGAAAACTAACGTTTTCCTGCCTAGACAGGCAAAAATGTCACTAAAGGTTGGCCACACTAGATTCCACATGACAGATGTATAATAAATTGTCATTACGCTACTGTTCAACCTTACAAAGACGAACTCATGTCTTCATTGCACTTATTATTGATAAATAGATATTAAACTAGAAAGAAAATTACAGAAGAAAACTTATTTCACTGTTAGTGTCCTTTGTCCTTTTCCATAAGTTCCTCTGTCTCTTGATATTACTACCGTCTCAATCCACAATATCTACTTTCTGGCTATTAGTTTCGAATATATCTATATCC
The DNA here is from genome assembly GCA_004143645.1 of Protaetia brevitarsis. Classification (NCBI taxonomy): domain Eukaryota; kingdom Metazoa; phylum Arthropoda; class Insecta; order Coleoptera; family Scarabaeidae; genus Protaetia; species Protaetia brevitarsis. The sequence goes on along the minus strand of RXPK01000323.1, from coordinate 23,983 downwards.
CGTATTTTCTTTGGCATCCCTCTTCTTCGCTTTTCTATTTCTGTGCCAGCCATGCCTTCTTGAATTTCTTCTCTTCTTCCATCCGATTTAAATGGTCCCACCATCCAACTGAGCTTTTTGTATATATACTTCTCCAAGCTTTCTATTAGTAATCTGTTTTTGATTTCTTTATTACGGATCTTGTCAATCAATGTTATATCTGCTATTTTTCTTAAATACTTTATTTCTACGGCTTGGTAGCGTTTTCGAATTCCGTCGGGAGATATATTTTTTTAGTGTATACTCATCTTTGTTCTCGGTGTTCTTTCATTTATGAAGCCCTATCTTATGCCATGATATATTTTTTCCGCTCCTGTTTATTCACTTCCATCTCAATATTTCTTACTTGCTCTATTACTTGCTCAAAAACCTCACCTAAAACTCTATAATCAATTTCATGCTTTTGTAAACTTTAAGTTCATATACTTTGGTATTAGTTATTATTTCTAATTCTAAGTCGACTCTGTGTGAGTACATTATACCAGGCGGAGTTAAGTCAAAGGTCTATTTCCTCAAAAGTATGCGCACTATTAAAGATTTTTTCTATTCTAGCTCCACCCGGCATTCGGCAAAAATGTTTAAGGCAGATTTATGCAAACCCTCATAAGCTGTTGCCAGCTTAATTATTTCAAAACATCATTTTCCTAAAAATCTAGAAGCAAAAGTATTATCAGCTTATCATTGAAAACCGGATGATATAGTTCAAAGACGTAGAAATAGCGGTACAATTGCACGACCAGAAGAAAATGTGGGGTATGATGAAAGTCAAAATTTACAAGAGTCGACTTCATCTCCTTTCCCCTTAAATTACTTCTTCTACTTAAAGTAAATATTCACCAGACATTCTAAGTCTTATTATGAAACAATTCATCGAATTTGTTCTTAAAACTTATTACTTTTTAAATATTATTATTCGTTATAAATTAGGGTTGTCATATTTTCTGAAGATCCCATTGAAACATTTCAAGGCGAGTTATTTTCTTTTCTGTAGATTAATGTTAATAACTAAGATCACAAAAATATATGAGTAAAACATATATAACCCTAGACAACAAACTTCTCTGGAACAAACACGAACTTGTTGGTCGGTGTCGAAACTTTGCAGAATGAAACCTGGATTGCCAAAAATATTGCTTTTAACGTAGACAGTACTAGTGAAACCGATCATAACTTATGAGTGAATAGTTTCGAGCAAAAGAACCAAGGAAAGGAGGGAGGAAGAGTTAGGACATATATTTTATCCTAGATGAATAAATTTATAGTTACAGGATTGCTTTCAAACTGATATTTTTTTATACAATTAAAAGCAAAAGCAAAACAGGAATCATAATGGCTTCAAAATGATTGTTAAATTCTACTAACTAATTCACTACATGTATACAACTTCAGAATTCTAAGAAGTAATCAAAAATAGAATTTAATCCACACATAACGTATACTTAAGCCTATTGCGCATCTAAAGTTTACTGACATTTACCGTCTACCGTTTTAAGATTAATGTGATTAACGAACGAGACAACAAACCATAAATAGGTTTCCTCCAATTCAGTCAATGTTTTTAGTGTTTCCTGTGCATACCAGTTCGGCCTATGGGTAATTATTGATATAATCAAGGCATAAATTACAGCTAATACGTCAAACGAACTCGAGGAATTTATTAATTGGTTTATCGATTGCAGTCAGTCATCTGAACTCCTAATAAGTGAACAATAGCAGTAACAAACCAGATAGGTACCATTTATCCATTGAAACAAGTATAAGTTAAAGCGTTGAAATTAAATGAGAAGTTGTATCGTCGACAATCAGAAATCCATGTTGAGGCTGCACCTACGACTACAATGCTAGCGACAGTTTCGTCAGAAATCATAATTGCGTTTACATCCTGGGCTAATTAATATTCCTGTTAATTTCCGTGGAGGAAATCTCAATAAAGCAATTATTTTATAGTGTTGTTAGTTCGTGGAATGAAACGTACGCGTTGAATATTTATGTCTGAATCACGGCGAACAATAAAGTTTTAATGAGAAGATCTCTGTATATTTCGCAAACTTATATGGCTTCCCGTTGAAATACTGACACATTCTTAATTATGTAGCCCAATATCTCCACACGACTTTCTTAGTAATTTTCATCGACTAATAGAAGATTAATTTAAACATTTACCTAATTTATCCAATATGTGTGTATTTTAACTTTAAATTTACATTTAACATTTTATTTTCACCTTATATTTGGTTTGTTCTGTTTTCTGTATTTATTTGATCACATAATTAAGGATCACATAATATACACAACTCAAAAAAAAAAATGTTTTTCTTTCAGTGAAATATAAGATGCACCTTACCACAAGCTTCAAGGTAATGGACGTATGGTTTATAACGTGTTATCAATCATAATTAGTAGTTTACTGTTACTCCACATTTCTAGTTCAATGAAATTCTTGGTAAAATATGTTGAGGTGTTTAATGTTTGGGTATATTTGCTGGCATTATCAAATAGATCTATTTTAACATTGGTATAGCTATTAAATGATAAGCACGCAATTAAGAGTCATGTCATAACTATGATATATTTATAATTTCGCCGTGATAGTAATTGATCACTACAAAATGTTGTTTTCACAACATTTATTACTGAAGAAAGTATTTAACACATATGTATGATGTTGAGAATTTATCCTGTGCCACTTGGACTGTACATCCTTTCACAGTATTCCTGTTTGTCAAATAGTTTGAAATATAGTGCTCTGCAATTTTTTTCTGATCCGCAAAGACTTTGTTGTTCAGATTACTTACCTGTAGTATTTACTAGAAAAGTATGCTTCGGCAGTGTATAACACACTAGCAATTGCTAACTGTTGCCATTTTACTGGATGTTTGTTAAATTACAGGATCTTTAAAATTAGAAAATTCATTAAAGGTTAAATTTAATTAACACATGTTTCTATTTATCTATTTATAGAATAATTTGTTTGAGGTTTTTATTTCTTGTCTACTATTAAAAATATTGAAAATCAAATATTTTTCACAAGTGCCACAAATATGGTACGCGCTGCTACTTTTGGCTGCTATTTTTCTTTTGTCTCACAACTACTGACAGCTAGTTGGATTCAGCTGTTACAAAATAGCACCCACCTCTGCAAAGAAGTTACATGGGAATATGCAGTAAACTCAATAGTAAAACGAGGAAAAGGCCTAAAAAATATATTTAACATTTTCTACTAGTTTTAGCAATATAAACATGGCTATTTAGGAAAGTCAACAAACATTTTTTAAATGGTAATATTAAACACATTGTCTCAAACATTTGTATTACTGAGGCAATTAGTTAGATCAACAACAATTAATAAATCCCATCATACCTAACCTAACCAGTATCATATTTTTCAGACTCCAATCTCTATTCTTCTTCGATATATACATCAGTGTTATCTTAGCAGATGTCTATACCAGACCAACAAATAAAATGATGACTGCCTACCAGACTAGAGCTCTTGATTGAAAAACGATTAGTTGCAGATTAGCGTTGAGGTGGCCATACAGACCTCTTTCGCCACGATCTTTTTGGATCTATTGTGATCCCCTTTCTCATAGAAGACGCTCTCTAACTTGTCCTTCTTAATTTGGCTTCTCAGTACTAGAACTTTGTCCACGGCATGCTATCTGGGTTTTCTTCTTCCTTTGAAAAGTCGCATCGTTTGCCAGGCCTACGTTTGTGGCATTTCATATTTTCTGCTCAGATTAAACTTAAATCTCTCATAGAATACAATTATTTAATATAGCAATTTTAATCAAGACTGTATGCCACGTAATATTAATTTTACACCAGACTGTAGTTCATCTATCAGAGTTACCAGCTGTTTTCATTTTGGGGAATTTAAACGTTTAAAATTTTTGTCAAAATGTTGAAAATAAAGAAGCCCCATTCTCATTTCCTCTTGAGTGTGAAGGTAAGAGATCTTTGGTCTATTAAATTCATTTTGTTAACTTTAGCCATTTTCTGCTAGGTGTGGCCAAAGAAAGTCTAGGCAAAAAATAATAGCACATTGAATGTTCTATAAGAATATGCTATAAGATTATACTTACATACTTAAAATGAGACAGTGACCTCGTAGTAGTTATCATCCCAATTAAGAAGTAACACAGGAAGTGAGCTTAGAAGTCTGGCCATGTGCTTTTTTATTACTTGCATTTAAGGATGTAAATTAATGGAATCTTTATACCATATCTAACCCACCTTCAGTATATTAATTTCAATTTAACTCCAACCGCCTTCGTTAAGAAGATGTGTGTGTTTTACTGGTCCGAGGACATTTCAAGCAATACGAGCTATCGTTACCAAACGGAAGATCTCTTGGATCGCATCAAGTACCAGTGTATTTAACATTGTCTAAAGGGATAAGGGAAAAGGCATCCTGGTGCCTAGGACCATCGCCATTGCCTGGTGCATTCACACAAATAGGTGTACGGCCGCCATTCATTACTATTGTCTCGCACCGACCATGCCTGGAGCCGATCGATGTAATACTGTGTGTATCATCAAGGTGACCGTAATACAATAAGCGTGACTCTTAGAGCTCTTCACAAGAAGGGATCCGGAGATTAATATAAGAAATAATCCCTCCGCGAGCAGCAACACGAGAGAGTGTTAAAGTCCTGGTATGTAAACGGGTTTTACTGTTACTTACTGTTTAGCGCTAAGATTTATTTTGCGAGCTCGCAATTGATAGAGCGTTGGCTAATCTTTAATAAATTTGCTTTGTTTCTTTAATCTCAACCTTTGTGGGTTATGTTTCTATTACTTTGACGTTTCAAATTTAACTTGATTAGTCAACGGCAAGTAAAAATCATACTAAAGGGTCATTAAACCTAAAGTTTATCATTAAGGAAGACCTAGTTTCAACAAATTTCTGATCTGGTCAGATGTTCCGCGCTTCCTAACCATACCCATCTGGTACAGCAACTGGAATCTGCTCTTACTGGCGTATCTTTCTCCCAGTTCTTACCTGATATGAATAACCTGATATAGATCACCTGATATACTTTCTATCTACGTTCAATTTCTTAAGCATGCCATCACTTGACAAGCCAGCTTTTGGATGTCAATTAGCCTTGGATCATTTATCGTTTTGAATAACCATAGCGTCATCTTTGGGCTTAGGCTTCAATTTCTTCCATATAACTTTCTGCATCTGCCCAGCAAATAGTCTTGTTGGTTGTTTTGTAGATATGTAAATTTCATATTGAACTAGCAGAAGCTTGTACGCTTCGACTAATTATTCTTAGATAGTAAAATCATTTTAAAATATTAGTGATATTGAGGATAAATATTCATGTGTATTAAAGACCATTTACTTTAACAAGACAACGTAATGAATGTAGAAATAATATTAGTACTCACACAAACTACAAAACGCCAACTAAATATGTAATAATAGGTTGTAACACTCCTGAACCTTAATTACAAGTAACATATAATACTCAACCACAATATCCGAACGTAAAAAAAATCAGCTAATGGAAATTCTTCGTAGCCTACACCATCCGAGTAATTTATTTATCGCGGACTCGTAACAACTAATAAATTTGTGATTATGAAACGCTAACAGCGTAGGCTCATGCGGGTAGAATTTAATCACGTGTTGCACAAAGTTCCAGCGAAATGAACTATGTTGGATATGCATGTACGGCGCGGTATTCGACCTTGGTCGTATAAGAGCCGGCTTTATTCGGTTGATGAACGTGTCGCTGGGTCGTGCCCGGTTTAAATGGTAATAGTGGACGTAGAATATAACAGATGCTTCTCCATTCCCGTTAAATTGCAAAGGCGTACGCGGTGGTCGCGGTTAATTCCAAACAGAAACGCGAAATTAACATTCCTAGGCGCTGATGTCGTGGTCAATTTGAACAATGCAACCTCTGTCTGTGGAGCGGGCAGAGAAGAAGATCGAGGATGTTTCACTATGTACGCATCAGAAATGGAAGCAGATACTAACAACTCTGGATTAGTTTTTGTTTAGATAGACGTATAGGCGTGTTGCATGATCCGATTCACACGCTCGAATTAAATTTGTCTCCTTCATGAAACACGGAGCTTTTTGTTGGCGTTTCAGCTCTCGCTGCGACGAGAGAAAAAATAATTGTGCGTCTCAGAAGTTATAGTTTCCTGTGAGCTGACTTGGTTTGAATAGAAGTTGGTAACATCTGCAGTAACGATCTACTTACTATAGTCCTTCCTACCGAACATGTGTTTCAAATAATTAAGTAGGAATTCTGCTTTATGTACAATTACTGATAAATCTGTGGCGCCTGCAGGCTTCTACTCAATACAGAGATAACCAAAAACAAGTTGTGTATCCATTAGATATAAGGTGGAGAGATGAAAGTAAATAAATCTTGCTCGTTTTAAAATTATTAAATTACTGTTGTTATTATACTGTAAACAACAGAATCTAGTCTTCGGTACGTTTTAATTATAAGTTATAGCTGTAATTTTCTTTGGTTTGTTAAAGCTTTTTCTCAGTCTTAATCATTCAAAAATCTTTAGTAAAATCTCTGGACACTATAGAAGAATAGAAGAATTGGACCTAGAGCTATTGTACTCCTATTTAAAAATTGAAAGTGTATAGTCAGATTTAGTTTAATGTAATTAAAGCGCACTCTAGATGTTGTTGGCGTTCACCAGGACTTCCAGCTGCTAGGCCATACGCAGATTCCAATTGTGTACAGCTCCATCTATCTTATACAATAGTTTATATAATACGATGAGAAGCCCTTACTTGCGTTTTTTTTTTTTGGGATTTCCATCCTTTGTAGAATTTTGATGATCATAAGTCCATACTTGAGCAACTCTCAAATTCTCGGGTGTTACAGTGAATAGCGGTCTCAGGAATTAGTTTGCTGCGTAATGCTCTTGCATTATCTGGAATAACAGACACTTTTATCAAATCAGAAAAAAAAAAAAACCTCAAAGATTTTTGCCACACTGACCATGGAAACCATGACGGTATGACAACGACTACCCGAATAAATGGGCAAGTGAAAAGGCACAATCGGACAATTTTAAACTCTCTGGCTGCAACCAGCTTCTCAGATCTCAGATCAAGCGCGACAAGGAACGTGCTAAATGGTTGGTTAACAAGTCCGAGTGAGAAAAATTGTAGAAAGCATTCGAAGAGGAGATTGGTAAGTATTGTCCAAATGTGATGGCCGATTTACTGCTATAAAAGTTCACGATAAGGACAAGTACGAGGTGTTAGACTTACCAGAGTCTCAGAGGTCGTTTCGAAAAATACATCGATGTGTGTGCGCTGTGAACCAACTCAAACTTTGAGAGTGATGAAGATCCAGAAATATCGTAGCCAATATTTAGTAGCCCTCTTTTATCCAACCAAACCAGTTCATTTTTGTCGTTTTGTTTAAAGTACACGGGCAGAGAAGATATTGAGATTTTGGCCGAGGAAAAAATAAGGTTGTTAAATTAGTTGTCAAGATAACAGGGTTCGATAGATCTAAATAAAGTAATAACTTTCATCTTCTTTCTGAGAATTTTAATGTATGTTAAATATCTTCTCTTACAGTTAACAATTGGCGTCAACACAAGTGTAAGAGACTATTCAATTAAATTGGGTGTAGTCACTTGTGAGGTGACAAGTATTCGTGACAATTTGGTTACTAAATGCTTTACAAAATCATATAGTCATATTTTAGAGGGCACTGTCACGGCTTCAGCGCGAGTTTTTATTATAATACAAAAGAATTGGTTAATATGTTAATTGTTAAGTTTTCATTTGTTGTTGTTTGTATAAGAGAATTGACGTTTACTCAATTGTAACAATGCTTTTATTTTATGTATTATTCATCAAAGAATTACATAAATATATAATTATATGATTTGTTTTAATATAAATTTCAAAGAAAACGTTGTTTTAATTGGAAATAAGAATTTTAATGTTATAAATTATAATGCAACAGTAACAAAAGGGTATCTATGTAAATATAACCCATGAATGGACAACTGTATACCTGCAAATCACAGAAGTTCATTTGCATAGCCATCCTAGCATGCAGATATACTTTACTCCTATACATAGTGTGGCTAAGGTCTACATTTGCTTGTAGCGGTGTCGCTTAAGGTAATCTCTACTGTAAAAGTTTTAAAAGAAATAATTGTAATACCTATGTATTATACGTGCTAAAATTTCCAGAAAACACTTTAGTATTGTTGTAAATAATACATGAAATGTATTAATATATTTGCGTAGACATATAAGTTTGTATCTAAAACTACGAATGACTTTATTAAGTTCATTTCAACTTTCTGTTTATTTTTTAAAACATCCACTGCGTAAGAAACATTTTTCTTGTGAAACGAGTTAAACAACGTCGTTCCCAAATCAGCAGTGGGAATTTACCAGCGCAACACATGGTGCAATGGCAGTCGAAGTAACTAAAACCATTATTCTTGCTTGTAACAGCCGTTGTTGAACGTCGAACGAAAACAAAAGTCGGCAAACCCGTAGTCAGCGATTTTTGTTTTAATAACGTCCCCGGCATTACATGAAAACAAACAAGCGACGAAAGTACTGAACAAGCAAGAGTTTCAGGTAATATGAGGGAATTACATTCTCTCTGTGTTGACCGGCTACGACGACTATATCCGGAAGAGCTCTAACATCCCAAACAAACAGGCAACCGACCCCCGGCAAGGTGATCGATCTTGATTAACTTTTAAAAATAAAACTATCCTTTTAACCACTTTGCAAATCGGTAACTGTTCGACTTCCAGTTACAATTAAATGTTTTCAACATACAGTAAAGGAAAAGGGTTAAATCAATAAAATATTTAGTTACCCAAGCAGGTGATGTGTATATATATGGGCAAACAAATATTTATTTCTCTCAATTAACTTATTTTGTCACCACCAGATGTTCGATTCAAACGTGTTCAGTATTTGCTTAAAAAAAAATAAAAGTGTACTGGATTAGATTAAAATATTATAGAAAATTGGATTAAGTGTGTCAAACTGCTAAAACATTAGAATCAATTAACCTAACTATTTATTTCAAATTAAACATTTGTTCACGGTAAATAATTACCTACTTGGCTGTATTAATCATATTAATTCTATGATACCAAATATTTTATAGACTGAATTCATTACATTGACTGCAGTTGATTTGCCATTCTTTGTTAAAGAAAGTTATTTTCATACTCACTGTATATTATTGTTGCCTTAAATAAATCTATTTCCTGTATAAATATAATCTACATGATTTAAATAGTGGATAAATACTAGATTAATATTAGATAAGTATAGATTGAACAAATTGTAATTTATTGACTACATTTTTTTAATATCATTCCACTACCAGTTTTGCATATAATTTAATAACGTTCTTCAGGTGCCTAAATAGGAATAATTGGGAATACAAAATTAATTGTTACCTTAAAATATTTCTTTTTTAATATTCGAAAAATTTTAGACAAATTTGGAGAAATATTACTTAAAAAGTTAATATTATAAATAATAATAAAATATAACTCACTAATAAGATTATCAAAAGTTTTAAGGTATAATTAAACAAATTATAAGAAGATAGGTTATGTTAAAACATGGTGAGTGATTCGCTTTCTTGATGTATTTCTAGTGCAGCGCGATTTTAGTAAATGAAATCAAAAATTTAAAAGATAATAATTAAATAGTCAATTAAAAAATTATATTAAAAGACTGGATTCAGATATAAGTGAAATAAGAAGCTTAGCCCGGTACCGCAGACGAACTTTCTCCGACAACAGCACTTATTAACAAGCGAGGTTGTATGTATGTATGTATGTAGATGAAGGGTGGTGTACACTGCGACCTAAAGATCTATTTGTCCCCCATTTCTTGTGCTTTTACAGTTGGCCTTCCAATCCTACTCCTTTTAAAAAGTGTAGGATGTCAGGGCCCAAGTCTAGGTAAGTCTCCTCTTCGATTTCACATGCTCCCAGGTACAATGCCCTCGGGTTGCACAGTGCTACGCAGTTTGAGAGGAGGTGGATGGTGTTTCATCCTGTTCCCACAAAATCTGCATTCAGGATCTTTTTCCAATCCAAGCTTACTCAGGTGTCCTTTCAGTCTACAATGGCTGAAAGTATTCCTGTTAATATGCGAACATTGTTCTTACTCAGGTTGATGCATTCTGTAAACCTCTTCTGGTTATAAGTTCCAGAAGAATTTTACTCTGCGTCATTCCCTGAGATTTTCCCAGTAACTGGATTTTCTCTGCTCCATTTCCTATTTTTAGTTTCTTCAGTATTGTACTGCTACTTAACCCGCAAAAGGGTTCAGGCCTACGAAAGGCATTCAGCCCTTTTTTCGCGAGGTTATCCGTTATTTTCGTTTCCTTCCACTCCTGTGTGACCCGGAACCCACAGGAGGGTTACTTTATTTCTTTGCCTAGCTCATTTAGTTTCCCTAGGCATTCCCAGACATCTTGGAGCTGATTTCGATATGGAGCTCAGCGCCTGATGGTCTGCTTGACTATCAGACATGATGATAATCTCCTGTTCCGATAGTTCCTATCCATATTGAACTGAAACACATCTTCCAATAGCGTGTATATTCCGCCTGAAATATACTTGGGTATTTTCCCAAGCTTTTCGAAATATGTAGTTCTAGGCCCCGTATATTCCTATTCCAGTTCCTTCTGCCGTTTTGGAGCCATCAGTGTACCATTTGATGGCAATTTGATGGAATATGCAAATATATGTTGTTGTTAAGTTCTGGATTGGTTATGATAAATTATGATGTTCGGTATTAGGAAAAACCAGGAAGAATGGATTCTGCCCAATCTTTTAATTCATTATTATTAACACAACCGATTTTGGTTTTAGGCCATCCTCAGGTTTATTACGTCTTTATAATTCAAAGCTAAGTCACTTATTATTTCTATTTTGTTATGTAATATTGTTTTAAATTGTAAGAAAATTTTAATAATACGTGACTTAGCTTTGAATTCTAATGACGTAATACACCTGAGGGTGGCTTAGAGCCGAAACCGGTTGTGTCAATAATAATGAATGAAAGGATTGGACAGAACATATTTTCCTGGTTTTTTTTTCTGATACCGAACATGCAAATATATGTTGTAGGCAGTGTTGCTATTTTTAATAGAATTTTGTGAAAAAGGTAATAGATTCCTAAAAAAAAAGATAATAGATTGCCCTACATTTTGTCTGTAAATTTAAAAAAAACGAAGGTCTTATTATTTTTAAAATTACATTAGAAAAACTCAAAGAATTATGAATAATACTATTACACTACATCTTCAGGCAAACTCAAAAAAGATTCAGTACAATTGTAATAGACATAAAAACACTGGTCGTAGCGCGATATATAGGAATAAACTTATACTAACTAGCATACATACCGTAGTCGACAAATTTTAATTTTAGTATAGGGTTCTTATACTATGCATAAAATAACTTTGTAATACGCGCCTATGGCAATGTTGAAACGATATTGGGCGTTAGACATGTGGTGGGAGACACGGCTATATGTCTGTTTCTATTTTAAAGCGGCACACTCTTTCCTACTCTTTGCTTTCCTATACTATAATTCAATTTTGACGATTACAGTATAAGTATCAATAGGTGCGAAGTATAACAACAAATACCTGTCTGCATTTAATAAAATTTAATTTTTGCTGATATTATAATAAGATTAATTAAATATATTATATAGTAATACTAACTAAAATACATTAGGTGAAAAATGTCAGTTAAATTAGATATTCTAGAGACGAGAAGATTTATTAAATAATACAATAAACAAAATTTAATTGAAATATTTCAACAAGACAAAATATGTGTAAATTTTATGTATAATTGCTCGGTAACGCAATTGCATCATATTTTGCTATATAGTGAGTATGCTCCGCTTTTTTTTCCAGTTTACTAATTCTGTCTTTATAATTTTGTATGGCGTTCAATATTGTGTTGGACTGTGTCCAAGTCAGTTTTACGTTATAAGTTATAAGTTTTAAGTTTTTTTTTTTTTAAATTTGTAAGTTATTGAATCCGGGAATATAATATTTCTGTATGCTTAGATACGTATAATGATTTGTTAAAGCAGATTTCGAGTAGTTGTTATTACTGCAGGCTTTCTGTCAATTGCCCATTAGTTGCATTAGTGTTGACTCGCAGTACGATGCCACACACCGTTTTATCGATCACTGATCCTATACGATATTCAAATCTCTTCCATATCATATCGTAAACATTTTAAGCAACCATCGCTAAATTTTCTAAACAATACGATTTAACGATGTAATTTTTAAAAGATTTTGATACAAATCGTTCAAAAACCCAACGATAATTTAGCATATCTTGTTGAAGAAGGCTTACTAGATCGTTAAATCGTATCGTTTAAAACATCTAGGATGATCGCTAAAATGTTTACTACGATGTGATAAGGAATAAACCCTATTTACCTAGTAAATAGATATTTTATAGCCGTGTCTTCAATGCGCTGAAGTTATGTTAAATATACCTTGTTAGTGTCGTAAAATAGGAGAACTGCCATCTTTACGCCAATAGTTTAATCAGAGCACGTGTTTGAAAAAACAGGAAGAATTAGACTTGAGAAAGAAGAACTTTAGAATTACAACTGCGTTAAATCAATTTAATAAATAAAAATATAAATAAAAATTTTTATTTTGGTTACCCTAATCCATATTTCTTAATAATCCGCACCTTCTCAATTGAACAATAATGTTTATTGTGTAAGTGAACTTGTTAGGTTTACTAAATTAATAAAATAGTTGGGTGATATCTTAATACTTTATTGGATTTGAGATTTAGTAAATATTTATTTGATTTAACTAATAATTGCTGTCACAATATTGTTGTAGGCCCGATGCAAATGACCGAATATAGTAGGCTAAATAAATTATTATTTGATTTAAATAAATACTTATGACAATATATGCTTTGCAACATTAACAAATCATTTTTTTTTTGCCGGGAAGTACCCAGAACAACTTTTTTCTTTAACTATTTTGCGGTATTTAAAAATTCCGTCACAATTGCAAGAATATACAAGAAATATTTGCAAGCGTGTTTTTCCAGATTGCGGCTATACGTTTTAAACAAGTTGCCGGTACGAATAACCCGAGGAATTTGATACCGCGGTGCCAACTAGGACGGTGACACGGAGCTCGGTCGCAATACACTGTATATTTTATTACGTCCCGCACAATTATGAAATCTAATAAAGCTATCGTTGCGCCGTTGTTTCGTGTGAAGTACGCGAGTGTTCTAATTGGCTGGGGCAATGCGACCAGGGAATTTCGCGAAATCTGTTAATTATATTTTCATATTGGTCTGCTTCACTCGCCGTTAAATACTGGAATAACAGCAGTTGGACAGATACACAAATATAAACCTAGATGGTATGCAAGCGACTATGAATAACGAGTTCATAACAAACAAGAATTAGCTAGGCGAAAGGAACAGTAAATAAGTACCGATTTTAGAACGCTTATAACAGCGTTTATTTTTTCTAACCGCAGATGAGAATTTTTTAACACCAGTTCAGTTAATCCCCACTTTTTTTTGCCGGAAGGAGCTTTAATTAAAAAAGGATTTTATTTTTGACATGGTAGTTTTCATAAAGTAAGCATCGTGATTTTTTTTTCTCTTTTTCTTAGAAACTGCTTCACGTTTAAATTTTACAGGCACATTTTCTAGTGTTGCATCAACAGTTTATATAAAGGGTTTTTTCAAATTCTCAATAAAGGAAACAAACTTTGAAAGCTTCGTATTTTCCTTTTCGCCATTTCGGCCATTTTCGTTTTCTATTTTCGGGTTCTTTGCTAAAAGCCTGAAATTTTACTTCAGAAAATCCTTCATGCAGTATATTTTATTATGTAGAAAGGTTTGTTTGCCTATTTAGATGTTGTTTTGACTATTAATTTATATTAGTTTTTATTCTCGATTGGGTGAATTTTGGTCGTCCAAATAATGAAAACTACATATTCATCATTATGTTTAATATGCTACGATGGTTTCGTAACATGGTTAGCAACCTTTTCAAGCAACTATGGAAGGCATACATTTCCATTTTGTATTTCTTTGCCTTAAATTTTGTATAGTTATTAAATTTTACATAACTCTATCTATTCTACCATTTCTTTCTTCGTTAATTAATAATTATAAATAATACAGCATATTTCCTTTAAGGATATCCTCAGATTTGTTATTAATTACAGTTATAACTAAATGTCAAAAATCAACAAGAATCTTTAAACAAATAAGTGCAAACAAGCCTGGAATACAACACGCTTTGAGTAACAACGATATAATGAAGTTTTTAAAAATGAATTCTAGACCAATTTTTTGAGTCATTTTTATACGTATATAAATTTTATATATAGATAAATTAATATTTTGACTAAGTGAATGCGTTTAAAATCTGGGTCATAAAAACTATTTAAATGATTTTATTTAGTAGTTGAAATAAAGATATTCGTGACGTGGATCTAGTGTTATTACTTTCTCCTGGTTTTATTATTACGCATCCACACCATGTTAAACCTGAATACATATATTAATTATTTTTTTACAATGCATTTATTATCAGGCTCATGTCGTTCTTGTTCGCTGTATAAAATGAAATTAAATTATTCTAGCAGAAGGAAATTATTGATGTAAACCAAAGAAGAAAGTGAGGGTTCTGATTATCAAGCACCTATCAAAATTTAGATTCGCATTTTCCGGAGATGTGTTTGTCAAAGCCATGTTTGTGCAGCTACTATAAAAGACGTATATTAAAAGTAAAATTAACACAGGTCCAAATAGACTTTAGTAGAAGCAACGATAAATTTTCTATCAAAAGAAAAAGAAAACACGTCACTGGACTTTACATTATCCATAGATAACATTTCTAGATATGTTGTACCTCTCTGATAGAATTCTAAAGATACTGTAAAAAGTGGAATAGCCTTTATTGAAAACCAAATCTAAACGACAAAGTAAAGAAAGAGCGAAAAAGAATCCAATTCTATAGCATTATAAAACTGGCATCAAAATAAATTGTGTAAGAAATATCGCATAAAATGTTCAAAATGTAATTTCTCTTGTGACTTCTTCTGGGAGAAATTGAAATTATTCTACGAGATGTTTAAGCTGTTTCCGAAGCTGTTTGAGCTGTTCCGGGAACTGTTTAATCTGTTGCAGGAACTGCTTAAGCTGTTTCAGGAACAGCTGTTCCCATTCGTAGGGCTCCACGCGTATTCAAATTTCGTGCGCTTCGAAGCCGACCAATTACATGATGAAGTCATGATAAAAGTAGGAGTGCAGGGGATAAAATGTGAATTGAGACCCCCTATGTAAACTTTATGGGATTTCGCCCCAGAACTCCTGTATCATATCTACTTTTATTAGTATTTAAACATTTTTGGCACACAGACCAACAACATATCTAATTGTAAATAATCTGTTATTTGCCGGTACAAGAATGTAGGCAATCAGGCAATTATCGTCAAAAATTTGGCGTCTCTCTATGTGTACCTAATAAAATTAATAAATAAAAAAGATTAAATTGAACTAATAAAGAACTGCTTAAAGGAAAGGTAATACATATATTCGGGCAGGAATGTGGAGAGGCGTCCCAATGCCATCAGTACCAGACAAAGCTCGATTAAACTATGGCAGAACAGAAGAAATCAGGAGATGATGAAAGGGCAGTGGACCAAGCGACTGATCACTAACATAGGTTCAGATGTAAACATAGGCAAATAAATTATTTTTTGGCACAGGCTCTGACTGGACACAATTCTATTCCTGATTTTGCCAAGCGCATTGCTAAAGTTGAATCAGATGAATGTATATATTGCTCCAAGGTTCATAATATGAGACATACCCTATATGAATGCAAAGAATGGGATGAGTATAAAGCTGTGGTATATAACAACTTAGATTGCCCGTTGACCCCAGAAACGTTGGTATCTATGATTATAATTTGAGTACAATATTGGCATTCCATCTCCCAAATGGTTACAAATATTATATATGTATAACAAAAGGAGGAGTTCGGAAAACAGGCAAAGCAAAATAGAAGGCTGGACCACAGACATTTTCATATCATCTTGTAAAGATGACTGCTAAATACCAGGGAATATAGAAGATAAAACAAGGGTTTTAGTCGAAGTAGCACCCGACACTATCAGAGCATAGTAAATTGGTGTCATGCGATTTCCTCTCACCAAAACAAAAGAACTACTTAATTCAGCCGTGATTAATTAATTTGATTAATTATATCTATTAATTATAATAGATTCTGCTGAGACGTCAAAATCAGTTGACATCGTTGTATTCTTTGTGATGCCTGCAGCTCATTTATATGTATATTTATACCTACTTGCACACTAAAAATTCAGTCTCAGTCAATCTCCCATTTCGTTTACACTAAATACTGTGTAATTTCTTCATAACAATTATTACCAATCATTTATGTCAATTATAGTTTTTCTTAGAAAAGCAATAATACACATTGATTTCTGAATTCCCATCCCATGTAAGAAAACCCAACTGAGAATGTGTCACTTAAATAATTCTGTTGCATGGCTAGCCTAGATATTCCTACGGGGTGAATAAGAAAATTCAACGGGTCCTTCGATGGATCAATCGTGTTGCTTAACGCTATGAGAATTTTTCAATTTAACGGAGACGATATTATTAGAATCTGAAATGCGTACCGGAAGGCTGTCATGTTTTCGGTACAACGTAATACTCGTTATTGCCGTTACATGGTACGGAAACAAAAGATAAAACACGAAGGAATGTTATTAAAAATTCTCGCTTTTATGTTGTTCTCGGTACAACGCGCAGAATTTATTCTACTTTTTATGTGCGATTTAATAAACAGTTTTAGCGTGTATCTGTTGCAGATACTGAGAGAAGAAACATTCTTAGTCGCTAGATAGGAACATTGTAAAGCTATTATAAAGTATAATAAATATTAGCGAAACCCAGTTTTAAAAGGAAATGGGTTGGCTTTAAAATTATCACGTGGGTAAAAGTTTTACGAATAAAATACCTTATTCTATCCTCTTTTCTAAACTCTCTGCTTGTAATCAATTTTATCTCGTCTTATATACATTTTTTCCCATTATCAATAGTCAGGTACATTAAAGGTAAATGTAATGAAAATCATTTGAGGGTGAGCCTCATAAAAAAAAATGTGTATAATATAAAAATAACAAATCAGTTCCTTTTAATAGCTAAACCAATACTGGCTTTTCTTTTAAAGATTGTGCTTTATGTGAGCCCCAAAATTTAATAATTATGTAGGGGACAAAAGGCCTTCTATATTACTTTTTATTTTTTCAAGGATGGTATTTCGATTTCCTTTAATGCAAAGATAATGTCGTTATTATATCATTACATTGTAAATATTACTATAAATGTAATTGTTTAATCAGTTATTTATACCAACGTATTAATACGCGTATAACTTCTACGTTCGCTATCCTTCGGAATTTCAATATTTGGGAATTATTTATTCTTGTGCGGCAATAACCGACTCCTATAAACCACTACATAATTTGCGGATATTTTTAAATATCTTTCGAACGACCATAATTAAATAAGCGCTGTAGGAGTTTACCGTATTCCCTGGTACATACAGTTGACCAGCTGTTGCTGATATATCCATCCATCAGTCGACTATGTTATGTCTGTACAAGTTCAGCATTTAAAATTAAATGAAGTAGTATTATCATTCACTTTTATTATAATAAAAACAATCAATAAATTAATGACTTGATTGATCGAGTATAAATTAATGGCTGCAGTTCCGAATGAGAACCACTGCTTTGGCCATTTATATGCACATTACCGAAAAGAGCATGTTTTCCTGGGTGTAGGATCCTTATTTATTTTTTGAATAAATGAGAAGAAAGTACTAAAAGCTGTCTCCAAAAAGTGCTGTTTTGAGGTTATGTGCAAAGCGTTTCTGAAGAATCTGAGCTGTGCTAGTGGTGATCTGAAAAGAAAAGTTAATAAAAGTAACTAAAATTTAAACAAAACAGACGAAGAAATCAAACTAACTTGGTTGAATCGCGAGTGCAATTGTTAGTTCAGTTATTGTAACTAATTTTTCTCTAAATCCTCCTGTTCCGTATTATGCAGGCCTATTTGTAGAGATATTTTGCCTGTTAGTGCCGCCTAAATAATACAATCAATTAAATAGGTTGCTGATATCAACAAATCTACATTAATTCTCCTTTGCGAATCCAAGTTTACTCAGAAGTCCTTTCAATTTACAATGGTCTGAAAGTATTCCTATTAATATGCGAATATTGCTCTTACTCAGGTTGATGCATTCTGTAAACCTCTTTTGGTTATAGGTCCCAGAAATTTCAATTCAATTTCTTCAGTATTGTACTGCTTCTTACCCCGAAAAAAGGTTCAGGCCCTACAAAAGGCGTTTCAGCCTTTTTTTTGCAAGATTATTCGTTATCTCGTTTACACCCACTCCTGTAGCTGAAGATTGTCATAACGCCAGTTATGCATACGCATGCTAATCTTGGTACTTTCGAGAGGTTAATTCTCGTGGTGGCCAGATTAGTTCTTTTGCGCTAAGCTACTGATGCATGAGTAATGATCGGTCTCACTATCGCTGCATACACCCAAAGCAGTATTGTTGAGTTGCATCCCCAATTTTTTCCCTGCAAAGTTTCTACACATTATCAGGGCTTTTTGATCTTGCTGGTTACTTCCAAGTTCGTGTTTGTTTCAGAGAAGTTTAGGGTGTAGGGTAACGCCTAAGGTTTTTAACTTCCGTTCTCCAATCTACGTTTTGCCCATCCATAGTCTTAGTGAGGTTAAGATTGGGACCCACCGATAAATCTTCTCGCCAAGTTCAATCCTCTTTGAACTATGTCATAGAGGGTATTCTCAAATTTGCTTCTTAGGTATACGACAATATTATCAGCATACCCTTGACAAGGTATACATGGCTCAACCGGCCCGCATAAGAGTTCGTCTACTATTAGGCTCCACATAAGTGGGGATATAACTCCCCCTATGGGCATCCGCTGGTTGTACTAACCGCGATGGTCTTATGTCCCACCTCCGCCTCCACCAATCTAGTAAACAGCAGCTGCGACATCCATCTGGAGGTCACGCCATCTATTCCCCTGCTAATTAATGCTTTTATAACAGATTAATGTGCATTGTTGTCAAAAGTCTATGTCTAGAAAGGCGCACACAAGCGCAAGATTAGTATTTACATTAAATTAACATATGGGGAACTTAGTTATTTAAAATTAGGGGCACTAAGAAACAAGAAAATGCTCCACGCCTGATTACATCGAGAAATAGCATTTAAATTATTTATTCAAACAAGCATTATGTTAATCTTTTTATTAATGCTTTTTAAATTGCTTTTATATAAATGAATTCTGTTATTATAATTATTATGATAATTCCAATTATACGATGTTAATTACAGTTTATTCGTTTGATATCTGATACACCAACCAATTGAATTATTAAAGGGATTACAATTACACTGTTGAAAATAAACAAATACTCTCGAACAAACAAATTTCAGGATATTGTATCCAACCATTTCATTAATTATTCAATAATTCATATTAATGACACTGATTCACGT
The DNA here is from genome assembly GCA_004143645.1 of Protaetia brevitarsis. NCBI lineage: Eukaryota > Metazoa > Arthropoda > Insecta > Coleoptera > Scarabaeidae > Protaetia > Protaetia brevitarsis. The sequence goes on along the minus strand of RXPK01000323.1, from coordinate 4,278 downwards.
TAACTTAACAACTAAATTTAGTTTAGCTTGTATTTAGTTGATTTCTTTTAGTAACTTTTTCTTTTACATCCCCACTACCACACCGTAAAAAACGCTTTGCACACAATCTCAAAATATCACTTTTTAAAGAAGTTCTTAGTACTTTATTTTCATTTGCTCGAAAAATGAATAGGCATTTTAGAGTCAAAGAAACATGTTTTTTCCGTTAACGTGCATATAAATCGCCAAATCAGTGGTCCTCATTCTCAGAACTCTTACCGTTGCATTATTATTAATACATATTGCCATAGAAAGGCAAAAGAAAGTTTTTTCGTCAGTCTTACATCCACTGCTATAGCGTATTCGTCACTAAATTAAATAAATTGGGTATCCAAGGTAGTACTGAAACACCATTTTGACTAAATGCTGCCTGCAAGCCTTCGAGTAAATATAAGAGGATGTGAATTCTTCAGATGACATCCCCTCTCTTAATTGCAAATTCGCTTTCGCCATCCGCGATCCCGCCACGAAGCAGTTTTCAACAACAAACACATTACGCCCATTTATTTACTCTTTATCTGTGAAGCAGATGTCGCCCTCTCTGTCTGTCCCACGTTCACCCCTTGGTGCGTCCGCTTTCCGCGAGCCTTCAGACCGGAATAATTACCCCAGAAATAATACGGAACGGCAATAATAAGCCGTTCCGGTCGGCAAAGTTTAATAACCGAGGCGATTTGCCAAATGAAAACGGTATCCGAAAGAGCTAGGCACGCACAGAATTCGAGTTAAGTTTTCGGGCGAGAAGGGAAGCATAGTGTGCGCTGCGTGGCGGGCGACGTTATTAAAGAATACGGTCGACCCGAGATAGTCGGTCGTGCGTCGTTCGGGGAAAGAAAAGTCGACAGCGTTTCGACGGGGGCTGGTCCGTGTTTTTCGCGTTGACGTCTGGCGCTGAGCAGATATTTACTCTCGCACACAGCCGGAATGATTACCGCTTCCGGGTGTCATTAGTACGAGTGCCGCTGTGCTAAGAGCGAACACAGTAGGAGTGTTTGACGGTCGTTGCTTCTTAAACAGATAAAAAGTCAATTTCCACGAACCGCTTAGGCCCCACCATAATTGGACGACATCCTAAATTATATTTGGCTAAGAAGTTGGCTTAATGCGCTAATCAACGCGATAATCGCTGCGTCCTTCCTGTAAAACGTTTTTCATTCAGACTTCCAATAAATCATTCATTTCCTCCACAAAAGACTGTAGGTTCTTTTCTATTCATATAATTCACCAAATAATCACTGCAGATGCACAGTTAAAAGAAAGTCAGCCCAGATAGAATTCCCTGTTTAGGAAATGAACACGATATGTATTATATATGTAACTTGTTTTTAGATGTAGCTTTTAGATAAAATTCCAATAATAATTTTACTAAACATTTCAACATATCATATATTTCTTGTATTTTTCAATTGTTAATGTTTAGTTAAGTTTAACAAACTTTTTATTAAAAAAGGTATGAAAATTACGAACAGACATATCATGAATGATAAGCTAATACAAAATAATACAATACATTTCAACATTTGTATGTTGAACAGCTTATTGTTCATGATATATTTTTCACACCTTTACAATTTGAAAATGTTTGTTAAAGTGAAAATGAACAAAATGGATATTCAGGGATTCATTTTAACTTCAATCTAATTAATTTACATTGTTAATTCCCTGTTGAATTTCTTCAGCTGACCTAAATATGTCCATTAGTTAATAAACAAAGAAAGAAATGGGCATGGCTACAGGAGTTTGATTATTGCTGAATATAAAAGCTACAGAGAAATAAAAACACTGTTGTGGGTGAAATGTTATATTGATATATTGGACCTTGAAATTATGTAAAAAAAAAATAAAGTAAAATGTAATCGTGTAATTTCTACCAATAAAACAAAAGCTGCCTGGAAAATGGTCAATGAAATACGAAATATTTATAATGTTTTTGCCATATATTTTGGGACAGTTGCAAGCAACCAAGTCAGAATAGCTTATAGCCATCGGGGAAATACACAATGACATAATGTGACCGTATAAATACTTTAAAGAATAAAAGGTCTGGTGGTTTTGATAAAATTAGCAATTACTTATTACAATAAATATGCTTGGATATTGCACACATTTTCTTATGCAAATAAATTAACAAATTCTATGAAAAAGAGAGAAGAGTCTATGAGCTTTAAAAGCTTCTTTGATGAACCTGTATACAAACTGAGCAATTCATCTAACAAGTTTGATAAAAATTGCACTTGAATCAATATGTATTTATAAAACAAAAGTTATCGGAAACTGCACTCTTTAATAACAACTAGAATGTTTTTACGATAGTAGTAGATTCAATAGTTAGTATTTCTTTAATCTGACACGAACGTTTGATTGGTAAATAGCGCACAACCTTTATGGTATGAATTTAGATCTATTGCAAGATCAGTTATTGTCATTCTTGGAATGCAAAAAAAAACGAGTTGTTAAGTTGGAGTATGAGCAAGCACCTGAATATTACATGAATGTAGGTGTTCTCCAAGGCTCAGTTTTGAGTCCATTATTATTTTTACTACACATTAATGATTTATCAGAATAAATAACTTGAACTGCATGTTCTATATGTAGTGTGTCCATCTAAAACCTAGATAATGCATGAAGGAAACATTTGGGTTTATTATCGATTTTGCAATTAAAGGGTATCCTAAAAGTGCAAAACTTAACAGCTGTCTATTATTCTATGGTATATTCTTTACTTTTATATCTGAAGTGTGGTAACGGACTGGGAAAGAGTTTCTATTTTACAAATAATAAAATAAAATCGTAAGAAACAATTCAAAAATATGAAAAAAATCTGCATTATGATGTACAAATCACTAATTTACACGAAGGAACACAATTTTCCAGCATAAATTGACGTTAAGAAAAAGATCTCTGGTGTTAATAAGTTTAAAACTATATAATTATTATTGTATATGTGTCTTGTAAAGCTGCATTTATTCGGACTTATGTTGAGTGCTACTTTCATACCATCTCTGTTTGGTTTGTGCGATATAAATGTGGTTAACACATTTATATCGGAGAGTAGTTTAGTTTGAGCAAGCAAGAGAGAAAATATCGGGTTCTTGTAATGGAAGGGACCTGATATCTTCTTTCTCGCTCTCCTAGGCTCGCATTGTCCGGATACTTTTTGCTTCAAGTGTACCTGTATATCAATGTGCTGCAGCCATATGATCTTTTCTTCTTAATCATTTTTAAAAAAATCTTATACTTTCTATGTTGGAGTTATACTATTTATATATTTATTTATTTACGAGTTAAGCCAATGTCACATTGGCGTACTAAATAAAATAAATATTATTATATATTATATCTTTGAATCATTTCATGAAAAAGGAATGGGAGTTTTCTTTTTTCTTAATATTTCTTTATCCCTGTGTTTATGATGCACAAAGTACACTGATATTGTATTAGAACTATAAAACGGAACACCTTTCCGTTGGAAAACCTGAAAAGGATTGATGTGCAACGCTTCTTGGTTTCTGGTGACGGCAAGAAGATGTAAGTTGCCATGTATATATCATGTAATAAAAGGAAATCCTCGAAGAGAATTTGTCCTACCGCTAACAAAAAGGCAAAAATAAAAAACCAATCTCGACACTGAATAAACTTTTCAAACTGCACTGGCAACCGTTTCATTCGTCCGGCGAAATAAATTCGAATAGTTTTCTTTACGAGAGTTCAACTTTTTAAACCTCGGGAAGATGCCATCAACGTACGCGAGAATATCCCTCGAGATGTGTGTCAGCCGATACATAGTTGCGATGTACCGGCCCCGGAAATGGATAAAGAATGAATTTCCTGTCCCTAAGACTGGGACATTCCTGCGATGGAAGTAAATCCTAACGACGAAATCCAAATCCACGTACAGTCTGAGGAGGATTGCTGGGTAATGGCGCACTTCATCAGTCATAAAAATGTAGTAGCCGACGTGAGATATCGCGAAAGTATCGCAAATCTTAAGAGGAGGTCAAAAGCATGTTCCAACTGTAATGAGGCAGAAAAAAGGAACATTAAAATCACGTTCGAATAAAAAGAAATGAAAAATGCAATACTTTACAGTAATGCGAATGATAAATTGCTATACCAATCATCATTTACTTCTCAGAGGCATTATTTTATAATTTTTGTTCTTATTTCATCACTACGTATTGGTTATTCAAATTTTCAAACATTACTTTTGTAATATATTCCATATTTATATAAAAAATA
>RXPK01000322.1:1050081-1112649 GCA_004143645.1 Protaetia brevitarsis | reverse complement strand
TTCGAGGAGCCCACTCAAAGGAAGTGCCCTTACAGTATTTTTAGACATCGGGTATGCGCCTTTGATAAACACATCAACGCCCTCGATCAACCGATACTATTGACGGAAACATTTTACCACACGACTAGCAGATGGCGTTGAAGCAGATGGGTTGACTGCATCTAAGAGCAGAGTGTCTATGAGCCAATAGCCTAGATAAAAATATCGCCTGAGGACCACTTTAGAGGGTGTCCTCAAGGGGAGGGCTGTCACCACTGCTGTGGAGCTTGGTCGTGGGATATCTCGTCAGATCATTAAACGACAAGTAATATAGACGCAGGTACGTTGATGACAATTGTCATTCGTAGTTAGGGGGAAGTTCCCAGGCGTGTAGCGGCATCATGCGTAATGCACTGCGAATGGTGGGAGGAATGGTGCCTTCACATGGACCTCAGTAATCCACAAAAAACAAAGTTGGTTGCCTTTGACAACACGAGAAATCTCAATGACCTAGGCGGCATTAGACTGTCTTGCGGCAGGCAGTTACAATTAACCAAGGAAGTAAAGATCTGGGTGTACCCTTGATGCAAACTGAGCTGGAAAAATCACTTAGTTAAAACAACGACCAGGGCCACGCAACTATTCTGGCGCTGCAGGAGAGTTGCTGCAAGAAACCTGGGGATTAAAGCGACGTGATCCAATGGCTATATACTGCCTTGAGAAGACCAGCATAACATACGGAGGCATAGTCTGTAGACGAGACAGACCGTGTCCTCCCGCGAGCTGCACCGCGCTGTCCCAGAGACCAGCATTGCTGGGGTATCACTGTTGCAACTAACAGTTACGGAACCGCCTCTTGGAGACCATTGTGACCTCCCCCGCTGGAACTCTATGTGAGAGCGAGGTAATGAAGCGATCCTTAACTGAAAGTCAACAACCTGTGCATCCCAACTTCAGGTGGAGGACACACTTATACTCCGGCACGCTGCTGGACGGGCCATTGCTACAAATCCACGACAGCATGCACCCGAAATTATCTCACTAAAAGGTGAAAATCTCCCATCGAATAGAGACCGCCGTAGTGAGTCACTGCTAGAAATGATACGGATGGATCCAAATCCGCCAGGGGACAGAGCCGTATTTGTGGCCCAGTCCTAATCAAAGATATTCATAAGCCTGGGGAAACATACAACGGTCTTCCAGCCTGAGGTGTGCAGAAATTATTGCAAAAGGGGCTACATGAGGAGGAGATTACTATAATGACTGACAGCCAGCGCATTAAGCAGTCTCAGACCCTGTAACTGGTCACAAACTAGTTAGGACTGCAAACAATCCTCAATGCACTGGCACGAGACAACACGGTCTCTGTTTGGTGTCGGACATGAGGATATAAAGGCAACGTAATAGCCGTGAACTAGCCAGGAGGCTCTAAGAGACACTTATGGTCCAGAGCCGTATGGGGATACTAAGATTCCGCAAGAAGAGATCTGGACTGTAGATAAAGAAAGTACAACAGAAATGGAGGTCGACTGAAGGTCAACTCCATACCGAAACGCTGATAGGGATGGGGATGTTAGTTTCTCTGATAACCTACTCAGTTGAACCCTCGAGTGCTTAAGTTTCCTGGCAATATACTGGCTTTATAAGGAGAACACCAAAGCTGCTCGAGTGAAAAAGAAATCAATAGGATGTATAATGACAAGCTCAAGTGCCCCTAACTTGAATGAATGAATGAATAGAATGAAGCTCCTTATCTCAGACTTTGTACATGTAAGCAACAAAGCAACCGGTACCATTGGTCAAACATGGAATTAGTTACTATGCAAATGAACTGCCTTCCAAATAACATAATAAAGCATTTGTAGGTGTTTAAATTTACAAGGTTGTGTTAAAATATTTACATCGTCCTGCACGTTAGAGCTATTTCTAAAATATGAGAAAGATCAAAGGAATAAATAAACTGTTCATCATTTGCACTCATCTCCACAGAATAATTTACGATATGATTAAACATAAAACGTATGCAAATGAAGAACAGTACAGGATCAATTGACGAACCTTATGGACAACCCTTTTCGATATTGAGTTGCGTTGAGACAGTAGCGCCAAGTATCACAAACTCCGAGAACCTGCTACCCTCAACAAATCAAATAATAACAATAATCAATGTTGAATAGTGGAAGTCGTATTTTTTCGGTTAAGTAATTTATTTGAAGGTATTCTCATGCATATGGTTTTGTGGCTAAAATTAACATTTCGTCGAGTAAATTCTGGACAAAATCGTATACAACATAAACCATAAGTAAGAATACGATATGAGATAGAATGTGAATCCTCCACCATTAAATATTTATTCAGTACTGAGGCGCAAATAATCATTTCGCTCATATACCTGGTTAGTCTTTGGAATTTGTTCTGGAGCAGCAGCCGTACAATAATGTGTCTATTACTGCTAATACCATACTAAACCTTTGCATATATTAAATAATATTAAGATGGCTCATTTACTTACAAATTATTTAATTTAATTCTTTTAACCTTTGGTAATGAAATGCTTGTAATTAAAAAAAAAAACATCATTTGCGACTCATTGAATTTTATATAAATAATTGTCGCCACAAAATTCTAAAGAAAGTCAAGTTAAAGTATTTTATTACATAAAACTTAAATCTATAAACATAATTATTCTATCACAAAATAGTCAAAGCTATCAATATCTGAAGAGAAAACTTTGAGAGTGTATTCTTAGGCACTTTCAAGCCCTCTGCCACAAACCTGTTGATCTCCCTACAGCTAACGCGCCCTGACGGATACTCTTCCACTAAAGAAGAAGAAAAAACAAACAATAAAAATCATTTATTTTAATTAGAATCGGACCCTCGCTTTGGATAACAGCGTCAAGGTACAGAGGAGCGGCGGGTGTTAGATTGAAGAAGGCCCAGACGCACTTTGCGAAGTGCCGCTCGGATTAAATGGAAATAACGGTACAAAGCGGTAGGGATTACCGGGTGTCATCGTTAAATGAATGTTCTTGACCTTTTTTTTTCTCGCTACTTTTATCTGGCGCCTTTAAACGCGGAAAATTAATTAATTGTTGCCGCTTCCCCTTAAGACCCTTTGGCTGTGAAATTTCGCGAGTAATTCCTCGTAATAGGGAGGGGATTTACGTCCTTATTTTTGATCGGAAACTAGAAAGAAAGTCGATGAATTGTTATACAAGGTATATCTACAATAATATTGTGAACGATTTGCCAATCAAGTTTGTGAGAAGATAGTTGCGTAACAAGGAAACGAAATCATTTGGTATATTAAAACGAAAGTGTAGATCTGATACGCTTTCTTGTGCATATAATTGATCAGAATAATTTGCCATAATAATAAATTTCAGAAACACGTGCTATATTAATGGAAGCAAGCCTCTCATATTCCCCGAGAACATGTAGACTAGAAAGCTAGCACAGCTTAACATATCAAATGTAAATGAATATGAATTTCGTTCTTTCCAAACTTTTATTCAAACATACTTTATCGCTACATGTTTCGATAGAACAAAATATTAAATGAAAATTTGGATGACTAATAACACTGATCAACAAAATTTCAGATTTATTTTGTCCCACGAGGTAGAGTGTCAACAAAATGTGTGTTGCAAACCCTAAAACACAACCATGCTGCTTTTTCAATTCTATTAAGGGCCACAACAAATTTTTCATCTTGAAGTAGCTGTCTGATCTGGGGTCCCACAAAAATACCTTACCTTAGCATCACTGATCTTAGCAAACTTACTGCTCACATATGCAAACCCACTGTTAGTTTTATCCATACCTTTGACAAAGTTCTTCACCAACCCAAGCAACCCAATGTGCAAAGGGAGCAAATATTCTTTTTTGAGGATCAATAAGAGGGCTACCAATGACATTCTTATTTCCTGGTATCAGTGCAGGAAACAACAATACTTAGTGTAACCGAGTTGCATGTCCAGCAAAAGTGAAACAACTTTGAAATCGACACAAACATTCCACAGTCGTTGCATTTAATTTTTTTGCCATAAGATTTTTTCAAATCGCTTGCATAAGCCAAAAAAAACAGAAGGAACTTATTTCCATTGTGAAGTACCGCCCTCAAGCTTAATTTGGAAGAGTCAATGAATAAATGCCACTCATTTGTATTATATTAATGGCCAAGCGTCTTCACAACAGAACAGGCGTTATTATAAAATGTAAGTTCGTCTCCCATAGAGAAGAAATTCTCAAATTCTGCATGGCGATTACGAAAAAGAGCAACTTTCACTCTGAAGAAGATTCCAGTCTTTTAATATGGAATCTAGAAGTTCGGCTTGCTTCTTAGACAAATTTAATTTAAGAAAGATGGTCTCTTCCGTACAGGTAAGTTCTTCACCTTGGTGTTGGGTATTGACATTCCCATCAATGTTTCTGTTAAACATCATAAGCTGCGTTCTAGAGATATTTGGCTCAAAGTTATTATGTTGAAACCATCCATTCAGGTCTATTAAAGGTGTTTCGATGACTCGAGTTGCTTCCACTAAAGAACCGGCCCTGACAAGAGCTGCTGAATCCTCCGCGAAAAGCACCATCAAGCTCTCAACAATCTCCGGTAAATCATTGATATATAATAAAAACAAAATTGATTCTTGGGAATTCGCAAATTTTGCGTTGCACCATTGAGATCTTATTTCTGTGCAGGATTCAACATAAGCCTGTATGTGCTGACTCCTATTAGTCATAAATGATTCGAGCCAACGCAAAGCAACTCCCCGAAATCCCATTCTTTTGATCTTTGCCAACAAGATGCTATGGTCGACGCTGCGATCAAATGCCTGCGAAAGGTCCATCAAATTCCAGCAATTATCCCACCCAATGGGGTAACTGCTGGAATGTATTATTTCCTCTAGAAATTGAAAAATTGCGCATGTTGTAGATCTTCCTTTTATTTTTTGTTAAATATATTTTGTTGCTCTATAAATTTGATCATCCTATTTCGTACTATTTTTTCTATAACGTTTGAGATTACAGATGCTAGCGCTATTGGTCTATAATTAGTTATATCAGATATATCTCATTTTTTTATGGATCGGTTTATAATGCGTACCGTAAGCTCGGAGAATATGCCCTGCTGGAAAGATAGCTTTATCAGGTGGGTCAACGGCTTTCTTAAGTTACCAGAGCGCTCTTTGAGTGGTGACGATGGTATTTCATCTGATCCCACAGCTCTGGAGTTGTTTAGGCCAAGTATAGTCCCTTCCACCTCATATTCATCCGTTAGGAAGAAAGAGAAGGTGGTAGGTACACTTCTCACAGGAAAAATTCGGACACCAGCAATCCAGAATTTCAAAATTTCTTGATTGTAAATGCAACTTTCGGAGAATGTATTCACTTATCATAGCCATAAATCACTTAATTATGTATATTACTGCCATCAAAGGTAACGACTAGAAATTTAAACAGAAAAATAAATATATAGAGAGGAAAAGGTTTATGTATAGAATAAAGAAATCGGAGTTTCGGTGGCGGCGTTTTCTTTAGAAATACCAATGAAAAAAAATACATAACAACAAAAAGAACTCTTGAATAGACGGCTTCATTTAGAAATATATTTGATGATGTTTTGTTCGTAGCCGTTAATTATGTATAGTTATTCCTTTTTTTCCTTCGTGAGGGTAGTATAAATTAGCCGCTACCCTCACGAAGGAAAAAAAGGAATAACTATTTAGAAATATATATGTATTTAACTTGTTTGATGTTATGTAGACATAATTCTTTTTTAAGAAAACATATGGTGATGGAATTTTATTATTTAATATTAATGCTACTTGTTAGTGTTGCTTTGATATTAGTTACTTGGTTCGATTTATGCTCGCGAGTATTAGTTTAGCAATATACACTATGCCAGTCAGCCTCCTCAGTTTTGGGATAATGTGATTTTCACAGATTTATTGACTACACTATTGATGTATTAATTACTACTGTTGTTTAGTATTCTTAATATTGTTACTATAATGTTTTCTTTTATCTATAAAAAATTATCAAAAACCAGGTTAAGATTATTTATAAAAATTCTTAAATAATGCAATTAAGTTCGCAAAGAAATTATTATTTTATGAACCCCGTTTATTGTAGTTTCAGGAAATATAGTTTGGCTATCGCCTGTGTAATCTGACGTCGTTGATCTATTTTCTTGAGATATGGCCAATACTGGTTCTCTTTACAAACTGTCTTTATGTAGCACATGTTTATTAACAATTATTTACAACATTATTGAATTTATAATACTTAACAAACATTGTAAGTAAGCATATTGTTCGTCAATCTCAGTTTAGTGCTAAAATATTATTGTTTAATTGATACATTTAATACTTTTTCATTGCTACTGCCTGAAGTTGTGTTACAGGCCAAAAGTGTTAGCTATATTTCAATAAAATAAGACGACATTGCATTACACAGGCGATAGTTAAGATATATTTCTTGAAAACACTTATACGAAGGGTTAATAAAATAAATAATTTCTTTGCGAAATTAATTGCTTTAAAAATTTTGTAAATAATCTTAAACTGTTTTTGGTAATTTTTTAATACATAGAAAAATATTTTGTAGTAATACAATATTTAAGAATACTAAACAACAACAATAACGAATACATCAATAATAGTGTAATTAATCAATGTGAAAAATCACATGTTCAAAAACTCAGGAGGCTGATTACATATTGTCTATTGCGAAAGTATTACTTTCGGCCATAAATCAAACTTAGTAGCTAACATCATAGTAATAGGTAATATAATTTTAAAATCCCATCGCCATATGTTTTCTTAAAAAAAAAAATATCTCTACATAACATCAAACAAGTTAAATACATATACAAAAAAAAAATATGTGTATTTCTAAATGGTGCCGTCTACTCAAGAGGCTTTTTAGTTGCTATGTATTTTTTTCGCATTAATATTTCCGTATTCGGTATTTCTAAGGAAACACCGCCACCGAAATTAATTCCAATGTGTTTATTTAATGTATAAACCTTTTTCTCTTTATATATTTATATTTAGGCCATTCTATACGAGCAGCTAAACGGCGGCCGTTTTGTCTTCGAGCGCTTAAAAATTTTCTCTATGCTACACGAGCGACTGATTGTGCGCTTAAAACGGCGACTAAGCCGCAGATAAAACGCTTGCCTATTCTAGACAAGCGACCAAGCTGTCTCACAGCGGTCCTGGAGCACTTTCTTGGCAAAACAAACTTGTGTACCAATGTAATAAGTGAATACAAAACAAGTGTGAAATGCCTGAATGTATTAATAAAATATTTTGAATATGAATTAAAGTTTTACACATTATAGATAAATAATACTATTTATTTATATAAATTTATTAATTAAATCTCATATGTGAACGCAGAATTAGCAGAGATATCAAAACACTATAGCAAAAGACATGGACAAAGCTATTGCTTTTTTTTTATCTCATCAGTATAAGGACTATAAGGCATATTAGTTCATTTTCACATCAATCTCTGCCCAATCTTCAAACATCGCTCCAGCCACTTTCAACCAATACTTGCTTTCATTTCCTATTAGAATAGTCCTTACTGTTTATATCATACAACGAGTTGAGTTTCAAACCTCACAGATGAACTTTTCAGTGTCAAACATTTCTAGAAGAAGGACAAGTGTATACTTGTGGCAGCTATACTAGTGCAGTCATACAGCATCAGAGGGTGGCTTGGCCGAGGCCGGTACACAGCTTGCAAGTTGTACGTATAGAATGATTCACTGTTTGCCGCGCGCGACTTTTACGCATCTTCAGCGTTCGTTCGGCGCCGGCTAATGAACGCGTGCACACGCGACCGGCAAGTCGCCCGTGTAGAAAGACCCAACTAAACTCTTTGATTCTGTTACGCTCACGTTTTGTAGCCGATTAACGGCCGCGTTTTAGCTGCTCGTGTAGAATGGCCCTCTTATATTAAATTTTTAATCTTTCCTTTGATCGCAATAATACGCACAAAAGGTGATTTACGGCTTGGATAGAGCATATATCCTCTGAAAGCTGCATTTCACACCAACAAATTTAAAATTCACGATTGCTGTTCCCGATTTTTCCTGTGAGAACTGTACATATCTTACTAAACTAAGTGGCAGTTGATTATTGTCTTTATGTTTTTTAAAATGCTCATTTATTCGTTCAAGAAATTCTCGTTTTTTCATCATTAATTTCCAAATCCCTTTTTCTAGTTTTCTCCTTTTTCCTTTTTCTCTTAAAGGGTAGGGGGGGTAATAATTAATTTACTAAATAAATTTAAAAAACACAAGTGGCAGATGATTGATGCGATTTTTTTTCAATTTTTACAATGATAAAGTTAGCGTCTATTATCGAAGTGAGCATATTAAAATAACTAAATTATTTTTTCCAGCAATACCACGAAGGAGAAGCCATAATTTTGCACGCGGTAGGAGGGCAATGCAAAGGAAAACATAAAAATAATGAAAGTTAATTATTTTTCAAGCAATAGTAGAAGTGAATCAAAAAAATTACTAGTTTTTTTCAACGCCAACTCACATCTTTGACCTTTTTTTGACAGTGAAATGCCCGCAGTAATTAAATATGTTCTCTGTTTAAGTAGTTATCTTCGAAACCATTTTGACCTATATTTAAAAGATTTCCTTGATGCCTTTACATTCATTTAATCGATTTTCATTAAATTTTGCTATTCCAAATTTAGCATTCGGTTAATATTTACTTAATCCCAACGGCCGAACTCTCAGTCAATTACTAAAATCATCCAGTTAATTTCCAAAACCCGACCTTAGTGATAACTCGAAAATCACACCCCAGACTTCGAAACGAAACGAACCCCTATCACTACGAGCGCGCCCCCTTTTCACCCTCACCCCCTTACGCCAATCTAATTCCCGCTCCGAAATAGCGCCCGCGTCAGTTTACCGAAATCACCCCTAATCATTAGCGTTTAAGCTGTCTCTGGATATCCCCGCCCGCGCTACATCCATCACCGTCCCATCCAGTGCTTTTTAGCTTTCGGGAGTTTATTATTATGCGGCCCGTGTACGCTGTACGGCTCCGGCGTATTTAATCCCGGAATCCGGTAATTTGGCTGCCATATCTGCAGCCAGATTAGAGTGGGCGTGTTATCTGGCGCGGCAGTCTCGCCAGCTCGATTACCATACGTAAATATGCAAATTGTTTGTTGTTTAATAAGTCCTCCTAGTCGGCAAGACTCCGGTATATACGGCACTAATGTGCTGGCGCTAGTGACGGTAGTTATCTCGTTATTTGTAAGGTCTCTTAGTGGTAATAAGAGGAAAGAGTTTAGTAAGAGGAAGGTGAAACGAAAAGAAAATAATTCCATAATTATAAAATAATATATCGGGTGTCTCACCAAATATGAACTATCCAGATGTTTTTCTTACTTTTCAGATAGATCTAAACGTATGCCATCGCTATCGAAAGCACGTATTGACTATAAATTGCGGCCCTATATAATAGCAAAACGTAATCTTAGTTTGAAATTGTTTATAATACACAATAAAATCGTTTTAGTTAATCAGCTGCCATTAATAGTTATGCAAGCAGCTGAAGATATTGCAACTTGTCTATTTTTAAATTTGACATTGGGGGTTTCTCGCTGTGCTGGCAGATGGCGCCACCTCATAGATCACGAGACTGCTCACAGAGGGCGCTAGTGAACGATACGCCAATTCACAATGGAAATTTCTAGCGAGAATCCACTGGAACATTCAAGAAACACGTAGATTTTTTTCAAAGTCCAGCGCGGCAAATATCAACATGTGCGCAAGCGGGACGGGTTAGTTTGTTTAGAACGCGAAAGCCGAGCTAATGGAAATAAATGGAACATAAATTATTATTTTTGTTTTAAATAAATGTTTTAGTAATGTTTAGTTATATATTAATTAGTTAGTAATTTTTAGTAGTTATTTCATTTTTTTGCATAGACTTTAAGAGTTGAAATAAATACTTTTTATTAAATATATCGCCGATGTGATTATTTAATCCCGAAAAAGTTACAATAGTTTAATGTGGATTATTAAAGTTAATCATCCTTTACTTAATGGAGAATCAACTCAACGCCCAATTATGGATAAAGAATATAGAACTGAAATTGAAGGGAATGGGTGCTACTATCGCTTAAATTATAAAAACCAAAAATGAGCTTAATCGATGCCACACCGTTCAAGATATTCGCATAAGAGTAGAAAAATTGAATATCTTTTTTCTGGGGAATTACTTAAGCTATCACGTTATTACGTTTATTATTAACATATATTTATAATATGAAACGAAAAAAATATTCAATCCGATACACGCAGCTCAAGCTTCCCTTTTAGAGATAGTTCTTTGAGTTGCGTTTAAGGCACCAGCTTGACTTTTTGTTGTATAGGAATGCCTGCAATTCGGCTTACTATATACTTTTTTTTTTAATTTTTTTTTTCCAAATAAATTCTTTACATGTGACGTCATAAGATCTGAGAAATCTGCGCTTGATTTGCAACCTTCTCCGATTCTTCTGGGAAAAATTAATAGCTCCAAATAAGTATTTATATCATCTTCATCGTTGATAAGTTTTTCCTTCCAGATGTTTTTATTAACAAACTACCACGACTGACACACGTTTGTGAGGCATACTTTACACTTACTTACTAAAATACTATTTATTCTACGTAAGAAAATTATATTAAAGAATAGCCTCGAAACTCTCACAATCAAATAATTATCATGTTAAACATTGATTAAAGAAATATAACAAATGCCTATATATGCAGCCTGGCAGTCGGAAATGATTTCTACCCTTGCAATCTTGCGTAGGCAGTTTTAGATGCCCTCAGCACAAGTCTGGATGGCAATAATTTCAGCCTGGGAAATGGTGGGGGAGGCCTCTAGGCTAAAAGCTACGTCGTACCAGTCTCTGCCCCTCCAGATTCCAATGACTGTAGCCAATCCTGATGCATCAACATACCAACGGAAAAGACCCCGTTTCGGTTTGCGGATGTACGCTATTGCAGTTTCCCTGCTAGAGAGATCCACGCTGTATCCCCTAGAGAAACTAAAAACGGGCAAGATCTTATCTGTCTTTACGGACAGTGGTACTGTCTGTTTGATGTAGTTGAAGATGTTGGTGTGATCTCCGACTTTGCCGGAGAAGCCTTCGCAGCCGTCGGTGCCAAAGAAAAGGCTCCCGTGATGCCCAAACAGGCAATCCCTGGGATTTTACTAAGCGCACTTATAGCATAGTCTAGTCAACGCTTCTATAGGTGCTAGGGCCGAAATGTACATATAAATAATCCTGAACCCGAGAGATGAATATATATTAATAATATATTAACCCTAAAATAATCAATAACCCAATGCTGCTACTACTAAGATCACTCAAAGAGATTTTATTTTTTATTTGTATGTTCTACATTTCTGAAAGAACTTCGCGAAATATATAATAAACCCAAACACATACACTCCTATATAACCAAACGTCAAGTTGGCACCTTAAACCCAACCCAAAAAAACCACTCCTCAAAAGGGAAAATAATAACTTGGAACTGGTATGTATAGAATTAAATATTATATTATATTACGAGGGCCAAACATTCATGCAAATAATCCTGAAATTGAAATTAGTTACATACTTTCTGGCACGTGAAAGCGAGCTTAAGTAATTACTGAAAAAAAAAAATCATTTTTTTCATCCTTGGTAATCATTCGCCTTAATTACAGCTTTTTAGGGGCACTTTTTAATGCCTTATCGGAGTAGAGCCTTTAAGAAATTATATTTGGGAGGGTGGGTATATTCAGGGTCCTGCAGATCAATTCCTGTCTTCGATTGCTCATTTGCTATTGAACTGAGAGTGTTCAAAATTCATTGTCTAATTTCGAAAACTTTGGCGAACTGTTTTAGATTTTCTTTTAAGTAAAATACCATGCATATTTTTACATAAATATATGTAGAGGTTAATTATGAACAATTTTTGTTGACATGTCCCTAAGACTACCTGTAGTAGTTTTTGATAAAAAAAAAAACGCAAAATTTCTAATTCTAATTCAGTTCTTCTAATTCTAAGGGTAACCACCACTCCAAGTACTAGGCCTGTTATGTAGTTGGCGATGGGTATTTACGAGGCCCAACCACACTCTTCTGTCCTGCGCATACAAGAATAAAAATCGTCCAAAATCCGTGTTTCTACCTACTATGCTGTATTCTGTACAATACACAAAAGTGCCTCTTATTGTAGAAGAAATAATTAAATATTTTTATATTATAATTTGTAAATCGATATTTCCAAGCTCAACACCAAATTTCTGTTACACACACACACATGATGTTGTGTGTACATTTCACAGTAACTAACCACGGCATCCCGCATTCGAAAATAGGTTGATACTAAATAACGTTGACCGATATATCGTGTTTCACACGACACAACGCAGATATTTTCCAATTAAACCCGCGACAGTTATTTTGTATACGACCCCAACTGGCGCAGCAACGAAGCCACCCAACACTGGATGGATGCAAAGGACTATTTGTCGCCTCCACAAAACACATTTACGTGACTCTCAGCTCCCGCTTGAAGTTAGCTGCGAAACACACTAATAGATTCAGGGGGCGTAGTGCCGCGCCACCCCGCAGTCGGTACCCTGCTTGTAATTCCACATATGTCCATATCACCTTCATGCGAAGGTAGCGCCCCCTAGCGCACGCTGCAAGAAAAGTCCTCTATACCTTCCGTGTGTATCTGTCCTAATTAGCTTAGCGGTCGCGCAAACACGGTGAGATTGTGGATGTCGTGCGGAGCTAAATTATTCAAGGAATCGTCCTTCGTATACTCGAAACTAGGAAGCGACTGTACGCGAATACTTGGGCAGGTATTTCGCATATACCCCGTGATGTATTGCTAGTTGTGTAATTAGATCGTCTAGGGTAGCAGTAGTAATGAGAAAGCGCTGGGATTTAAACTCTGATTTCAACAGTAGTTTCTACACGGTTGATGCAGTACGAAAGACGTAATTGTCGCTTCGTATTAGCTAAAAAGTAACGTAGATTCACTGTGTCTGAAAACATTTTCTAGATTAACATTTGCATCTTCTAAAGTTACAGTAATTGTTTCAGTGGCCTTCTGGCGAAGTTAGTATGTTTCAAATTAAACCCTACATCCTACAGTAATTGAAATAAGATACTTTTGATGACTAAAACACTACACTGAAGCAAAGAAGAAATACAGGCACACGTAATATTGAATATGGAACAGAAAAGTGTACCCTGAGATATAATCAAGGCTGATTTGAGAATGTATTCAAGAACTGAATAGCCTAAGAGACCGCAATAAAGTCACTTTACTGTGAGTACCCGCCACATTTAGCAATCGAAAGAGAACCGAAAAAGTCAGTCAGTTAGCCAGAAACGTGAACTAAAGCCAAAACTGAACCCAGTGGATTACTTCGATCAACCAGTCAGAGATCTACCTGTAGAGATTAGCACAGGGTACTAGGATAGTGGAATGGCTGATATAATCTAATGGGTAAAAGAAATAAATTGGAGACTAAATACAAAAAGTCGAGAGGCTGCACTGTTTCCAGAGATCTGACGGCCCCCACAACAAACAAAGGAGATCATGAATGTTTAAAACTGTTGCCGTTGGATTGCGATCGCTTCATTTATAGATTTTATTTAAAGATTTTTATTTCATTAAATTAAGAATTAGACCCTGCAACGCCATCTAGCAGTGAAGTTTAGAACTCCTTGCTCGTCACAACGCATCTTACCGTGATAGCAAAATTTAATGTCTCATTTTCGTTATTTATTTCCAAATTAATTAGTAATTCATTGTCAGTTAAATTTGCTTTTCATTCTTCAATTATTAGTTCAAGTTTCATTCATTAAAACCTTTTCTTTTGTGTAAATTATTCCACATTGTTAAGCTTGTCAGTGACATATTTGATTCACGTTGTATTTTCCTATTTCCGCCCTCTCGCTAAGCAAGGCAGACGCATAGGCGACACACACCATCTTAGACGCGCTGTTCAAGTTGCTCCGTGCAAATTAAATTTAGTTACCACGTTGTGGGATTTTGTCGCGCAAGAAACTTCCAATATCAAGTGCATTATTTTTTTCGTTTACCTGGGGCAGCCAGGAGTTCTGTGTCCATTGCATCAATATTCCTGAAAAGGGTTTTATAACGGCAGCGTCAAGCCGGCATTCCTTTTGTTAATGGGGTCATCTTAGGTCACTGGTAAGCGGACTTCTGTTGTTAATTTTATCAGTTTAGTAATGCGATCCTATCTTAGGATCTACTACTACTATTACAACTACATTACTACTATTACTACTACTACACTACTGCTATCTACTACTGCTTTATTTTGGCTTTGAGTTGAACCTTGAGGGTGAGCGAAGTACTTAATTTGGGAGACCGGATCCAGATCGTTGAATTCGAAAGGGGACCACGCCTTGACATCAGCGTAACGCGCCCAAACCACCCTCCCGGACGCAATACACCGACACTCCTAAAAATTTACCAGCTAAGTCGCATATTTTAGTTTTATTGTTTTCTTTTCTTGCACCGAATTAATATTGCATTATTTTATTTTATTATTTTGAAATCCTATCACATGACACAAACCTTCCGGCCAACATTATTAACCTAGACATTAAGAATCACATCTATATTTTGGAATTATATCATAATTAATAGTTTAATTTATTACTTAAGTACTGAGGTTAAGACCGAACATCAACGTATAATCATCGTAACCTATGTTAAGATTTAACTGTTATTGTAATTCATTGATTTTTTTTATTATCTTGAATTGGTTTTGTCAAATATACAGTGTCATCCAAAAATTTGTGTGTCGAACCAAATTATTTCGATCCAAGAAGACCTTAAGCTTGAGAGCAAACGGACCCCGTAACAAGACACCTCAAGCAGCATTATCAGCACCAATATTCCACTGTAATTAGACTTCAATATTGAAACCCATTATTTTTGCCTTCTTAATTAATATAGAAACCAGGACTCGCAGAATTGAGATTACATCCTCTGCTAGATCTATGGCTCACATATACATATACTTGTTTGGGGTATTTTCAATACGTTTCTGAGTATTTATTGTCCTAGCTATTTTTCTACACTAAAGTATGAATTACCGCAAATATAATTACTCCTATTTGGCAATGTAAATTCGTTAGAATCCAATTGATGTGAATTGTGGCCAATACAAATACAAAACGCTTTGGAACAAATAAAATCCGCCCCATAATTCGATCCTTTCCATCATCGAGAAACGATAAAAGATATCATCGAAGCAGAGCACGATTAATTAAACTTTAATAGATAAAAATAAATTATCACGATGTAGCAAAATAGTATGGCGCCGCCAATGAGTTTACATTTTTGCATATAGTGGTGTTCTGACAAATTCCTTTGGATAAATGAAAGGGGAGGTGAGTGAAAAAATTAAGTTACAGAAACAGGTCATTAGAAGATCTGTTCACATTTAAATGAGAAATAAGCAGTTATGTTGATTCAATTGTGTGCATCCTGCAGGTAATTTTTCAGAATAAAAACAGAAAAAATGATTAATAAAGACTAGCAAAGCAATCACTCTAAACTAAAAATTAATTGAATCGGGATTCCACAAGGATTAACTCTTGGTCCTTAGTTATGTGGAATACAAATTGTCAGCAAATTAAGCTCCAGTCTACATGTACTTTTACGGTAATTTCTTGTTTGTACAAATATGGGAACTCGACTCAAAAAAAAAGAAATAATCTAGAAATGGGGGGATAATCGGTTTTTCTTTTGTTATGGGAGCCGTCTTTTACACATTAAATTATACCAGCCGCTCCAGGATCCTGGTACCCTGCAGTGCACAGGTCCCTGGCCGGTTGATTGAAGTAATCTTCAGGATTCATTTATGGCTTGCCAAAAACTTACTGAATAAAATGTGGTAATCATTGTCGATCTTCTCATTACACAGTCTCCAGCTGGTATCTTCTGTTAATCCCAATTTTTTGCAGATGTCGTTTCAGTTTACAGTGTCCTGTTAGGATGCCTGTCACGATAGGAAGATGACCCCTACTGAGCTATGTAGTTCTTCAGTCTTCTATTTTGATGGTCCCTGCTCTCGTACTGTGCTTCTAGATACTCCTAGAACAGTTTCGGGGCCTATATATGAAGCAGATGATCCCCTTTCTTGTCAACTCATCGGCTTTTTCGCCTCCTTCGATTGCTGAATATTCCCAAAGTGCAGCAAAGTGACTTCATTGCAGCTTGTAAGGCTATTCAGTTCCCGAGTACATTCCCAAACCAGTGTTGAGGATATCTTAGGGTTCACTAATGCCCTCAGTATTACCTAGCTGTATGTAGCAACATAGATCCGCTTACTTTCATAAGCCCTCTGATTGATTTCAGTTGCGCAATGCAATTTTCATGCATATTTTTCTAATGGAACGGTGATTATTGTATTTCTCACCCCGCTGCAGATTTCAGCTCTAGCCCGGTTTTCTTTCTCCGAACCTGTCTCTGCAGCTGGATTGATGGGTGAAATTGGTGAGAAAGGTAGTTGACGGGGCGTTGCTGGTGATGGTAAAGGCAATTGGAGGAGTGGTAATTGCCTGCGCTTTGCGTCAAGAGCTTAGCATAAACACGGTGTGGTATTCAGTTTCTGTCGTCCTATTGCACAATCTGTAGTGGACATCTCCTAATTTCCTGTAGGTATTCTTTCATCTTTCTCTTTGATGGTTCCATAACAGATTTTCTTATGAATTTTCTTGCTTGTTCCATAGTTCTTGTACGAATTCTGTGTAACAGCTCCGGCAGACATCTTTGTGTCATTTTGGCTTGAGTAAAAGGCTTTTCGCCCAAAATTTAGATTTTTACTGGCTTGTCAAAAATTGCTTGCGTTTTGCGTCAAGAGTTTAGCATAAACACGGTGTGGTATTCAGTTTCTGTCGTCCTATTGCACAATCTGTAGTGAACATCTCCTAATTTCTGTGAGTATTCTCATCTTCCTTTTTGATGGTCCCATAACATAGATTTTCTTATGAATTTTCTTGGTTGTTCCATAGTTCTTCCACGAATTCTGTGTAACAGCTCCTGCAAACATCTTTATGTCATTCTGGCTTGAGTAAAAGGCTTTTCGCCCAAAATTTAGATTTTTACTGGCTTGTCAAAAATTGCTTGCGTTTTGCGTCAAGAGTTTAGCATAAACACGGTGTGGTATTCAGTTTCTGTCGTACTATTGCACAATCTGTAGTGGACATCTGCTAATTTCCTGTAGGTATTCTTTCATCTTCCTCTTTGATGGTCCCATAACATAGATTTTTTTATGAATTTTCTTGGTTGTTCCATAGTTCTGGCACGAATTCTGTGTAACAGGCTCCTGCAAACCATCTTTGTGTCATTTGGCTTGAGTAAAAGGCTTTTCGCCGAAATTTAGATTTTTACTGTGTCTTGTCAAAAATTGCCTGCGTTTTCGTTCAAGAGTTTTTAGCATAAACACGGTGTGGTATTCAGTTTCTGTCGTCCTATTGCACAATCTGTAGTGAACATCTCCTAATTTCCTGTAGGTATTCTTTCATCTTTCTCTTTGATGGTCCCATAACATAGATTTTCATATGAATTTTCTTGGTTGTTCCTGCAGGTAATCTTTCATCTTTCTTTTTTGATGGTCCCATAACATAGATTTTCATATGAATTTTCTTGGTTGTTCCATAGTTCTTGCACGAATTCTGTGTAACAGCTCCTGCAAACATCTTTGTGTCATTCTGGCTTGAGTAAAAGGCTTTTCGCCCAAATTTAGATTTTTTTTTGAACTAGTGGCTATATTACTATAAGGTCTACTAGCTATTTTCTGATCTCTTCACCAAACTTCTTTCGATAGCGTTATACCCTTTATTAATTATGCAGTTACTAATAGAGAGCTCCTTGAATGTTTTTTAAATGGCCAAATGACAGTTTTGCTTTCTAGTTTTTGACGTTACTACTAAGTATTTCTTTGGATTGTCTACTATATCTAGTGACGTCATTAGCCACCAATGAAATTATCCCGAATTTTCTTTGAGGATAATCCTATTCCGTTAGGACCAATTTCCTCCCCTTAACTCCAACACCGAAACTATCGTCTCGTCTCGAAGACTTCGGGTCGATAAATTACACATTTGCATATTTATGCCGCCCCCATAACACGGCGAGATGATAAATTTAATCTCCGCTGCCAGGCACCTCTACAACCAATTTTAAGATCCACCGCCCGTATATAGCGCCAGAGCTACGTTCTTCGCGAGAATAAAACAATCCTTTTCGGCGTTCGCCGCCGTTCGGTCCCCGAAGGCGACTATTCCATTCATAAATTACGAAATAACATCCTAGCGAAGGACAATCTCCGGAAGTTCTTCGCTTTCCCTTTCCACGGCCGAGCGGCAGCTCCATTTTACAACACCCAGAAGGATCGACCTTATACACATATATCTCTAAACGTTTTTAAATACAGTTCGTGGGGGTGTATTTATTATTAATAATACGAACTGATGGAGATGGGTAGTCGGCGTAGAACTTTTTTTATTCCGTACGGAAAAGTTTTTTCTCGTCCGGTGTAATGGAATGGTGGGGATCCGCCGAGGTTGCCGCCTGGATTTATTGCATCTACGGTAGGGTAGATGGGCGGAATATATATATTTTTTTTTCTCTCATTCTCGCTGTAATAGCTGGCCGTTGCTCGCGTTAAGAGTATATGTATGGTGGAGGAACGTCCCAGTGGACTGCCATAACCTAGTGATTTAATTTAAAATTTATTCAGGTGTGATATATGCGCATGAATATGTAGATGGACTAAAATAATTGTGAATATTAACTGTACCTGGAAATTATTTAGGCTTTGAAGGTTACATGATGTTTGGATAGAAAGAAGATTTTAAAGTACTGGTAGCCGAAGAAGTGAGAAAAAAGCACAGAGAAAGAAGTTTAAAGGGTACTAAATAGATATCGATGACGGCTCCTCATAAAGAGCCACAAAACCAGGGCCCTACCATTGCAAATCAAAAGTTAATCATTATTTTCTGTAAGAATACCGATAAATGCACATATACACATTTAAGTACAGAACGAACTCCAATAATTTGATGCGGTGAAACACGCTTTGATAGATAGATAGATAGATAGATAAATATGTATTTATCTAATGGACACAAAAAGTGTAGAGGACATGACAAATAAAATACATGGTTAACATAAGTATAAAAACATAAAAGTAGGTAGCGCTACATTCACTTGAACAAAGCAATAAACTATTTCTCTTAAAAAATTTTACACTATTCAGTGGCGGCTGTACTAAAGGGCACAAGGGTACATGCCCACCCAACCACCAAGATAAACACAGAAAGAAAGTCGCATGTAATTCAGTGCATATTTATTTTATTATTTTTACGTATTTTTATAACGATGACATCAAAGTTTCCTTCCTCACCGCAGACGCTAGCGCATATGCGAACGCTATGCGAAGCAAACTGTGTTCCGGGGCACTCTTTCCGATGTACCTATTTGGAGTATGAATCGGACGGCTCCGTTTATTTTCGCTATATGCGCTTATACGGTCGCTTTGGGGCACGCAATGCCGTGTCTCCAGTTAACGTCTTGCATTCGTTGCGACTGCATCGTTTTCAACGTGTACCGCGCATGTGTGGTTTCAAAGGCTTGAAGTGACGTTTATTATTAATGATGGAAGTTAATTGAGTGCAAAATCTAAACAAAAAAACCCGCTCTCATTTGAGGAAAAACTTTTAATTAAGGAGAAAGGAAGGCCTATTCCTGATTCTTCAAACAAACTACACTTCCACAAGTAAAACTCGAACTTATAATAGAGTATTCAATAAAAATATATATGAAAAATGAACAAATAAACTATTTTGTTTTATCTGCTTAATTTTTAAGAAAGAGGTCAGTGCGTGGAATAAACAAGGGTTAAATGATTTAAAGCATATCGCAGACAGGGCAATGAAACACGAAAATTCCGTTTCTCACACGAATGCATGCGTGGATTTTAATGTTCTAGGCAAAGTGGACATACATGAATAGTTAGACAGTGCTTATTTGCGACATAAAATTAAGTACAGCGAAGATGTGGAAAAAAATCGTCATATTTTGCGTCGGTTAATTATGTGTATAAAAAAATGTGAAATCTTATCCTATATTGGACAGCGTAAAATTGAAAAGTGAACTTTCAGTAATTTATGAGCGCGAGGACATGTGTGACGTAGATGTAGGTGGTGTTTTGTCACTTTTAGTGTTCATAACACACAACAACTTAAAAAAAGTTTTGACGGAAACATATAAACTGTTGGATATTATTTGTACAACCCCCATGTCGACAGCAGAATGTGAACGATGTTTTTCCACCCTCAAACGCATTAAGACTTTTCTGAGAAGCACAATGTCAGAAGATCGACTGAACGCATTTTTACAACAAAGTCATAGACGTCTTTTCCAGCATGAAAAATAAGAGAAAGGATTTTATGCACAAAAAATAGGCAAGTTCTTATTTTGTGCCCACCGTCTTTCATAACTCATGAGCCGCCACTGCACTATTAAGGGAAGCAATTTCAAACGGTAATAAATTAAAGAGTGATAATCCAACAGAAGTTGGAGATCTCTTCGTAGGATCTAGGAAAATTCCCTGAAAACAATTCACCGACGGAAAATTCCCCGACTATAATTCACCGACAAACAATTCCCCGACAGGAAAATTCCCCGACAGGAAAATCCCCCGACAAACAATTCTACGAATGGAAAATTCCCCGACAGTAACAAACTTCCCTTCACACTTTATCCCGGCTTAGGACGAGCAGCATTATACTGGCGTATTTAGAAGTTTTTTTGTTTTTTTATAAACTCAGTATGATTATGCCTAAATCCCTTCATGGAATCAGACCATTTAAATGAATCAATATGATTACGCTTAAATCCCTTCATGAAATCAGACCATCTATGTGATGTGCCATTCATGATAAGGAAAAATTCGTTTAAAATTCAGGCAATTATTTTGGGGAAAAACGCACGGACACGTCGATTAGTATTTTAAGTATCGATTTTTTTCACATATATGTATTTTATTTAAAGAGATTAGCATTCTTTTAAATATTTTCGATAACTTACATGGTATAGCCCACAACTTTATTTATTAAAAACAATAAAAAGAAGTAGCCCTTGTACATAATTATGACGAGAAAAGCCTTTTTCGATTATTATTGTTATTATTACTACTATCTATGTAAAAAACAAAAAAAGGACAAAAAATATTCTATTATAAAAAAAAAACAAAAAACTTTAAACCGTCCTAAGCGAGATAAAGTGTGAAGGGAAGTTCGTTACTGTCGGGGAATTTTCCATTCGTTGAATTGTTTGGCGGGGAATTTTCCTGTCGGGGAATTGTTTGTCGGTGAATTGTAGTCGGGAATTTTCCGTCGGTGAATTGTTTTCGGGGAATTTTCCGGTTCCCCTCTTCGTACATATCTAACTTTTAAAATCTGGCGCCATATTTCCTAAGCACGGTTTCGCTGGCCGCCCCAGATATGACGACGTATCATGACGTCACGTGTTTCCAACGAAATATACAAGACTTGCGTTTGTCGTTATTGCTGTTCTGTGGACTGTGGGCAGGAGTGCAGAAGAGCGCTGGATGTGGTTCCCCATCTTTACTGCAATGCGTTTCGCAGCTAAGGCGAGTTTGGTTTTATCCCCGATTTTGGTTTATTCCCCGATTATAAATGTTCACGAGCCGAATGTGTATACAAATTGCAACGCGATACAGAGGAGATAACATAGAAATATAAAAGAATATAAATTCAATGAATATTTATTTTACTGCATCTAATTGTATTCATTTGGTCTTCCTATGTGTTGGTTACAAAAATAGTAGGCTACTAGCACTACAGGCAGAAAAATATTTAAGCCTTTATTAATTTTTTGTTTCACTTCGATCATATCTCGTCTTCGATCGCATCATCTTTGCTGATGTCATGACAGTGTCTTTCGGCATCTTTTGTCCTATCATTTTTGGCGATCAGCCGTGTCTCGCCAAAGATAATTCTCTAGTTGCGTGACAGGATGATTATGTACTAAAAGGCATGCCCTACTTTCGGTCGTTTGGTACCACGTTCTCACTTTCGGCGGACAGATCAAAGGCGGTCACGAAACCTGCGGACCAGACTCTAGGGTGGCCTATCCCTGGGCTCAATGACTCTCGGCCAAACAGGCGGTTAGATGACTCGCTTGCCCTCAGCTACGACCGACGCGGCCATTCAAGTATATGACTCTCAACGAGGGAATCATGAGTCGCGACGAAGTTGTTCATTCCCACCATCCATGGGGCCCAACTTTGAGTCGCAACATGCGCGATTCTGGAGGATCCCCATGGTGGGTGAGGTGCGTTTTCGGCCATGGTGGCAGAGGGCGAGCGCCCAATATGTAAGGATCGGCCTCAGGCATGCGGTTATGAGCAGAATTTCAGATCTAATGTCAAGATTCTCCCCGAGCTAGTAAAGGCATTAAACTGGATCTTCGCAGCCTGAACCGATTCTTCACTTCCAACATGTTTCTGGAAGGTAAGACCGTCGGTCAAGACGGAGCCCCAGCTATAATTACCTGGTCCGCCCATGGATATGGACATTTCCATCCACCTCGATTCTATCCCCGGACCACCCTCTCCCGTGTAAAACGCACGGGCTACAGATTTTGTCAGGGTTAATTCTCATTTCCGACCTGTCAGCCCAAGTAACAAGATCATCAACTTGCTGCTTGTACGCGTCGATACCATATTTTCGATCAATATCTAGAATACATGATAAGTCAAAATATAAGGATCAGCAATATCTTGTGCATTGGGTAATCAATCAAGTGATTTGATTTTTTTGCTATAGGTATCTGTTATTACAATAAATGAAGAACTTATAAAAATCAATATGAAACATAAATACAGATAAGACACAAAGAGGTATGATTGTGGCAGAAAGAGAAAACAACAACATAACATTAAATTAAACGGACAAATAATTGAACAGGTCAACGAATACAAGTACCTCGGGACGATCATTGCAGCCAATGGAAAGATAGACAAAGAAACTAGATGAAAGGAGGAAGAAGGGTTGGAGAATATATAATACGATGAAAAAGACTTCCTAGGAAAAAGAGGTGCAAGAACGTGAAGTCGACGTAATAAATAAAATAGTAAGGCCAATGCTGATGTACAGCTGCGAATCCTAGACGCTGATCGAAAAACATAAATCCAAAATTAATGCCATGGATATGAGATCCTAAGAAAAGTAGAAAAATAAAACGAGAAGAGATAGAATCAGAAATGAGAAAATAAGGGAAGACTGAGAATGAACATCAAATACGAACGAAAATAGAAGACTAGCTAAGATCTGTATGGACGATATTGTCGAATGTCAGAAGAAAGAATAACTAAGAAATTATGAAACTAAAATATCTAAGGAAAATACAAGAGGAAGACCAAGAAGAACATGGAAAGATGAGATAAGGGAAGCATTACCGAGAGAAATGAATTGGCATGAGGCAAAGAGAATGACAAAAGACCGGAAAAAAGTGGAGAGAGAAGATAAGGGCAAGAAACTAACCTCAAACTCAAAATAACCTTACACCTAACGGTAGAAAGGTTTTTAAAGGAATAAAAAAAAATCTGTTATTACATAAAACATATTATTTTATTTTACTCCCTGTCTTGAGTTCGCAGTTTCTATATTCTTTCGGTGAGATATACATCGTATACTATATTTTGTTTGAAGATCTGGATCCCCTCAAAGCGGCAACAATGCGAAAAAAAAAACATAAAAACTAACTTATATTCTTGGCTTACTAGGCAGACGTCTTTGATCGTCAAAAAACAACAGATGATATAATCACCGTATGTAAACCGACCTATTCTCATTTTCCTCATGTGAGGTCTCTGAGCTACATAGAAGAAGCTTTGTGCTCACAACAAGCTGGAATTTCCTCTTCGCCCTGACAGAACTTTCAACTAATATCCTTCTCTAGTCGGAAATATATCTATTTACATTTTAACTAATATCCTTTCGTTGCTCTCCCCAAATATTTAACTATTGTCCTGTACGAGTGTATGCATCCAAAATATTTTTCATCCAACATCAGAACGAAAAACCGAAAACTGGTATATAACATTCAGATGCAACTACATAAAGGAATTTCTAAACTCAAGTGTTCCCTTGGCAAATTTCCTAATACAACAAACTCCTAACTCGTACAAGTCTCCTCGCAAAACTTTGAAAGGAAAATCAACCCCTCTCCCTTCAACCCGCGCATCTCCCGCAACGTGTTGCTTTGCAAATGTAAAGCGTGTCTTAAATAATTTATCTCTCCGTCAGTAAGGCAGCGACTGAATACCGGTTAAAACGGGCGCAAGTTCAGTTTTCCTCCGTTCGAAAGGCGCAGATCGTTAGTCAGGTCTCCCGCCAACATAAAAATTTAAACGAAAACGTGACAACTTCTTAAGCTATATATATTTATAGTACGTAATTAAATGTAAACTCCGAGCGCCCGCGGAACTTTCTTAAAATTCCGAAAATCTCGCATGGCAGACGGTTTGATGGGAAAGTTAAACCCGGGGGAGAAGTGTTTGTCCTCAAAACATCAAATTAATGAAATGGGTTTCCCATGTGAGCGTTAGGTTTTTGTTATTCCATTAAAGTTTTGACGGTTAGAGGTATGGATGTTGTTCTAAGTTTTGTAATTTAGAGTCAATAGAAAGTAGACATACGAAGTAAATTTCTTTTCAATTCCACCATGTAAACCAGTTTAATTTTGCAAAAAGTTTACCCAGATACACGTTAGTAAAAACAAATGTTAATATAAAGAAATAAAAGAGTGGAAAGCACATGTAGGTGACTGATTAAGCTTTCAATCTTAAAAATTGCTTATATATCCTTTTAGCATTCAACATTTGTTTGCTTTTCCACAAATTTTAAGGCATGTCTTCTGTTTGTTGGATCAACCTATTGCTAGAATAAATATCAAATCTTTGTTTTTAAGGTTTGTCAAATAATTATTTAATAATAATATAGAGATTAAAAATGATTTTTATACAATGATTGATAGAGGTCTTATGCATGGCATTTATTTCTTTTTAAATAGGATTAAAACTTATATACATGAAGCGAGTAAGCTGCGAAGCATCCCACTGACTAGAATCTTCCTACCTAAACACTTTCAAAAATCAAAATTGATTACCATAATTGCCAGAGCGAACTTGAACCCAGAGCTTCATAGGAGTAAATCGAAATCCTAAATATGACTTTTTCTATTTGCGTTCATAAAAACGCAATTGTAACACGCTTTTGCGTATCGAAAAGTGCTTCATTGTGATTACGCCTTTTTCATTTCTATAGGTTGGCTGTATTGAATACATTATGACAGAAAAGCAAAATTGACGTTTAATGCATGTAAATTGTAATACTTTAATCAAAAAATTCTATACAAATTTAGTTTACATTGTTATTGTTATGAAACGTGGAATTACTTGTATACATTTACACTGACGGAACAAGTATCTTGAGCATGGTATTGTTATGCCAGGCAAATTCTTCGTAAACAAAGTTTGCTGAGTTATGTTATTGGCTTTAATGGTAGACTCTTGTGATTGAGAATGATTCGATGACATAACTTCTAGAATGACCAGATGTACTTGGCCCTGATAAGTTGTGCGCTACAGCCCACTTTACTTTTCATAGATGTTTCGATGTAACCCTCAGCTACCGCAGATGACTTCCATCCACCATGACGTTTTATAGTCAGCAAATCACTGCCTGCGTCTGCTAAGTGTGTAGCACTAGAACGTCTGAAACAATATGTCCAGTATAAAGCTCTGAATTGGGCAATTTTAGAAAATCAGCTATTAATTTAGGCATTTTGCCAATCGACGTATTAATTCCAATCGGCACGATATACAATAACACCATTGCGATATGTAAGGAAGAATCTTAAATGATTAATATTTTTTGGTCGCAGGGCGACATATTTTTTAATTAAAGTAATCCATCTTTCATCCGTAATTGCAAAAACTCTTACGATATTATTTTTTGTTTAGGTACTGTCACAAAATAATATCACTCTTAAATTCTAAATCATGTATGTGACATATTTGTTAATTCATCTCGTCTACAGGCACCTATGTAACCCCATTAATTAAACGATTAAAATTAAATCCATTACATAAAAAATTACATTTTGCAAATAATATCGTACTTTTATAACTAAATACAATGCGTCAGAACTTCTTCTATAAATTTATTAATATCTTCAATGCATAAAATTTTAGATTTCTTAGCCTCGTATCCTCAGAGAAATCGTTTTAAATAGGCTTGTAATTTAATATATATTTGATAATGTCTGTATTTTTATAAATGGAAAAGCAAGAACGAAGCATGGAATACATAGACCATAAGGTAGAAAATTTCTTATTTTTACCTTGTAATTCAAAAATATGCCAGTAAAATGTTTTCAGATATTGTGTTGACATTATTCTGTACAACCCATAGTTCAAATTGATGGTAGCATTTTTCATTATACTGCTTTGATTTTTTCGGTAATAAATTTATGACGGCGTTGATCCGCAATTTCACGCAGTTGTGGTGGCGTACACAAGATAAATTTGTCTCAGTATCACTCATTTTTTTACAGTTTACAGAGACTATATTATGAAATATTTGTTTAAAAACATTTAAATAGCCGAATTTGAATTTTGAATTCGTCAAATGTCAATCGTATGTCAATGTGACCAACTTCATATAAAAATAAAACTCAAATTTTTAATGAGATTTTTTATTAAGTATTTTATTATCAATTTATAATGCAAAATAGAAAAATAGTATAAAGGACTCGTTTCATAAGGCTTTTTGTCGCACTCGTTCATTAGAAAACTCGTTTTCTAAACTTGGACTCGTGCGACAAAATCATGCCTTATGAAACTCGTACTTTAATATACTATTAAAGAACTCTATACAGTAAAAAAAGGAATGTTAATACAACTCCAACTTTTAGTTCCCACAGATCCACTCCTATATTTTATAAAATTTACAGTTCGTCTATAGTTAAATATAACAATAATCTATTTGTTATACTTATTAAATGAATTAGTAAAATTTAGTTTTAAAATTCTAGTTCACAACCAAAACGTTGTAAAATTTAAAATTAGTATTAGTATACCTTACCAACTTTTTTTGTAAAATTATGAAGCTTCTTCTGTTAATTTAAAATTATTTCCGCGGAATAAATATAATAAATTATTGTAAAATTAACACATTTTCTTTATTAATATCACATTACATTATTGCAAAGTTAATGAATGTTATTTATTAATTTCATAATAAATGGTTGTGAAATTAATTAAATTTCTTCATTAATTTAATAATCATTATTCTAAAATTAACAATTTCTTTATTAAGTTGATAATAAATTATTGTAAAATTGACTAATGTTCATTATTAATTTAACATTAATGAGAAATTGACAAATCAATTTTTATAAAACTAATGCTCGATTTTGGCTCTCTTGGAGCAGACCGACTCACTTGATGGTCTTACACTGATTACAGTTTCAGTACTGTTTGCAGAAGCATTTTTAAGTCCAAATAATTCTCTAAAACAATCAATATTAATATAAAGTTTCATAAAAACGACTCATTACAAACCATTCTTCTTTACGACGACTATTATTACCACTTTTCTTGAAATATTTAAAAATGTAGGTAAAAAATCAGTAGTTATTATCGCGCCTTCCCAATCCTACAGCTCAAAATCCTTTCCTATCAATTCAGGATAGATTTGACAGGCTAGAAACAATAATTTTGTCATATCATTGCATCTAATTTAAATACTAATCATTAATTTTAGTTTTACTATTTTATTACTGATTTTCCGCATATGTATTTTACTAATTCATTACTATAGGGAAACTCTTCTACCACGCACAGTCACGGGTCTGAGGAAATTAATATAAATAGCTAATTAATTCTACACTACAATCTATAAATTTGACAATCAGAACTGCTTTGCTATTCTCATTTACCCTATATACAAACAATATATGTAATTCATACAATATTTTGTACTTACCATTACAACTGATCCCCAATACTAAAGAAAACAATGAAATCACGTAATAAACTAAATAGTTGAATCAGGCTCAATCACGTTGAAATAGAGATACGCCAAAGACATCTAAGATATAATGGCGCTGTTGGTGCATTGGTGGTGGCATCAGCTTAAAAATGTGTGCACATGACAAATGACGTAATTGCAACGTACAATTGGGGAAACAAATCTTAGGACACGCATCGAGCGCCGAACCTTTTCGTTGCTATAGCTGTCTCTCTCACTCCCCCCGCCTAAGTTCTAATACATATTGGGTGCGGCAAAATTCGCCGGTGAGACAGGAGGAAGAGATAGCAATAGTTTACGGAAAGGTTCGGGCCTCGATGCGTGTCCCTACGATTTCTTTCCACGATTGGTACATACGCTATCGCATAGACAATGTGTAGTGAATTACTGTATAAAATGTGTATAAATATGAATTGTTATGAAATTTTATAATCACCGATAGTTTTCTATTAACAACTTTTCTTTATATCCTAAGTACAATAATAAATTAGACTCCGTTTGATTAACTTATAATGTATTATATGAACCTGTGATACTATGATATTTTTAGAATTTAGCTTTTTGTTTTGTTTATGTTGTCCAAGTTGTATTACTGTACTTTGCGTGTATTGAACTTGTGTGATTTTTTGTGATGCCTTGATGCTAAGGCATCATATCATTTATAAATAGAAATTGTAAATTCGAATACTTTTTTTTTGTAATTTACCTATAAGAAAGAGTGACAATGTTAAGTTGTTAATGTAATAACGCGTTTGTATCGAAAGAAATATTTTAGTTAAAGTTAAATTGTTAATTCAACAACAAATTGTTACATTTAATAGATTACTGAGTAAATACATTTTAGATGTTAACAAAAACCGGTTTGCTAATGTTACTAAAATATGGTTATATTAATGTCATTAAGTTATTATAAGTATTTTGTTAAATTGTAGTTAAATTGCAAAGTAAAAAAATAAATGTATACTAATAAAATTACTGCATTATTTTCAGATTTTACTGTAAGGTGTTTTTACACTAAGCTTGCTGCATTTATTTGATACGATGTAATTTACAAATATCAATAATGGATAAGTTTGTAACGTACACTTCTCGGCAGAACATCGGCAACCAGAAATCGAGATTTTAAAATTTCTGTGGGGTAAATGCAGCTTTAAACAGAATATGAATCTATAGAGAAAAGGTTTATAACTGAATAACACATTGGAGTTCGGTGGCAGGCATTTCTTTAGAGATAACCGAATACGGAAATTTCATTGCAAAAAAAATACGTAACAACAAAAAGGCCTCTTGAATAGACGGCTTCATTTAGAAATATAGTATTGTATTAACTTATTGGATGTTATGTAGAGATGATCTTTTTAACAAACATATGATATATGGATTTTTAAAAATTATATAACTTGTTAGTAGCTGCTTTGATATTAGTTCGATTTATGCGCGCAAGTATAACTTTAGCAATAGACAATCAATCTCCTTAGTTTCGGGAAGTGTGATTTTCCATAGATTTATTGATTACACAATTATTGATGTATTCCTTATTATTGCTGGTTAACATTCTTAAATATGCATTACTATCAAGTTTTTTTATGTATTAAAAATTGCCAAACATAATTTAAAGGTTATTTATAAAATTCTTGAAGCATTAAGTCGGACACAGAAATTATTTATTTTATAACCTCGCGTTTAATTATATGTTTAAGAAACATATTAGCAGCTATCGTCTGTGTAATCAAAATGTCGTTTCTATTTTTCTTGAAATATGGCAACGCTTGTCTGTTTACAACCTGACTTTATGTAGCAACAGGTTTATTAACATAATTTACAATATCATGCATTACATATCATAACAAACGCGTAAGAAAGCATATTGTTCGTCAATCTCGTTAGTGCTAAAAATTTGTTTTTGGATTTGATTCATTTATTTTTAAATATTTTCTCAATTTCTACTGCCTGGAGCTGTCTACAGACCAAAAGTGTTTCAATAAAAATAGAATAAAGATATTGGATTACACAGGCGATAACGAAGATATATTTCTTGAAAAATAACACTAACAGAGAGTAACAAAAAAAAATAATTTCTTTGCGAACTTAATTGCTTTAAATCTTAAAATTGTTTTTGGGTATTTTTTTTAATAGGTAGAACCGCAAACATTAAAGTACTACAAAATTTAGGAATACTAAACAATAATAGTGTAAATCAATAAATCTGAAAAAATCACATTGTCCCAAAAGTCAGGAGGCTGATTGCACATATTGTCTATTGTTACGTATAAATAATATCAAAAGTACACTAACAAGTAATGTACATTTTAAAATCCCATAACCAATGTTTTCTTAAAAAAACAATATCTCCGCATAACATAAACAATGTTAAATACATATACTAACATTTCCAAATGAAGTGCCTATTCAAGAGGCCTTTTTGTTGATATGAATCTTTTTTGCATGAATATTTCCGTATTCAGGTAATTTTTAAAGGAAACGCCGCCACGACAACTCCGAATTTGTTTATTCATATATATAACTTTTTCTCTATTAATACATTTATGTGAATTTATGGCTTTGATAAGTGAATATATCCTCCTAAAAGGCACAGCATTTAACAAACCCACGAAATTTTAAATTGACGATGTCTGGTGTCCCGATTTTTCCTGCGAGACAGTTGTACATTTACTTTCCGGCAATGTTAAATATAATATGTTAAATAAAAACTGTAATTCTCACAGTAAGCGAGTCTGTTTTAAAGTAACTGAAGAGGGGATGATTGTAAAAATGTCTTTGCAAAACATTTTTTTAACTGTGTAATATATTTAATATACGGTACAAGAAAATCATTTCATAAAATCAAATGATGTATTGTAGTTCAATGTCCGCTTTCTGAACACACATCATAAATATTTCATTTCACCTCCGAATAATATTCATTTTAAAACTCTTAGACGAGATACACCTCAGCTTTAAGCGTTCATCCAATCGACTGGAGATAAAAGTAAACATTCCGGGCGAACTTAACAATCATATTGGACAATAAATTCGACTTTCGAGCACGCCACTTTAAGGGACGCGGATAAATTCAAACTGCTCTGCCCCTGTGCCTTTTTATTACCGTGAATGGTGAATTATATCCGCGAGTTCAGGCCACAGAGGAGTCTCCCGTGACGCATGAATTAAAACGCCCATCCTAGTACCGAAGCTAATGTCCCACATATAAAAGTGTTCGACTGGGACGTACGTAATGAATGTTTTAAAACTGCGCATCCGCCGAATGGCGAGGTCAGTGAGGCAGTGTGTGCCTGTTTGGATGTGTCATATGGATTATTCAGAACTCATTACTGATTTATAAACTGGTATTATCAAAAAGGTATTAAATTAGCATCGATTTTTAATACAGTAAATGAAATTTGAGTTTGGATCGAACACCAACTAGAGAAATATGTGGTCATAATAATAATATGTTAGATATCTTTGAATAAAATGAAAACAACAACTACCTCTTAAAGTTATTATTTATTTTTTGCGCAAATCATCCATATATTTATTTATATCCTTCGAAACTGAATCTAAATTCTTGTTAAGTTCCTCTTTCATCTTATCCATAGCGTACATCATGTGATTCTTGAAAGATTCTGCACAAACGATTGCTGTCCTCTTCAAGGCCGAAGTTAGGGCGGCGTCAATTTGATTTTTTGTATCTCTTATGATATTATCCGTTGTGGCCTTCAGTTCTTTCATCAATTTGTCGTATTCTTTCTTACATTCCGTCGACATTCCTCGGTAAAATGTGATCTAATGAGTATCTCGCTGATCTGTCAAATACTATCATTTGCAAATTTTGACAAAATGCCACCCGTTTGGCACATCACATTATTCAGACTACTTTAAACGTCAATTATTGGTTGCGGTCCTTTTACTGCGAGTACTGTCAGCTTACCCAAATCCGTTCCGAAATTGGTTTCAGCAAGCTGCAAAATGATTAATGACGTCATAAATTATTATCTGCCTTGCATGTTTATCCTTAACATTGCTCCTGGTCGTGCTTGCTCACAGATAGGTGGTGCAAATGTAGCACATCAGCTGTTTATATATTTTTAATTAGGTTATGTGTGTTTACAAAATAAAAATTTTAAAAATGCCTAATGTAACGTTTTTTGATGTAGACACAAATTATAGCTGCAATGCTTCAGTAAGCTAGGAGGAATATGACAAAATTACAAATGATAACATATACATATATATTTAAATAATATCCATAAAAATTATAATTCAGTTTTTTATGCAGATATGTATTATATATGCCACTTAAGTTCTTAACTGAAATAAAGAAACATTTACTTGATATCTCTGTGTCTTATTGATTTTTCGTTGTAAATCTTCTTCAATGATATTTAATAAAAAGTGAAATATTTCTCGGTGCATACTAAAAATTTTAATGGCTTAAATTTATAAGAGTGTACTTTAAACAGCCTAAGGTCTAAGGCTGGTTAAATAAAGAATGAACAGTTTCTTTCTTCTTTTGGAAAGTATTTTGTCCATTTTGTCAAAGGTGAAAAATACGTTATTTTTTTTATAAATACCATAAATTATTTATGTTACCTTCTTTATCGGTATATTATTCGTTTACTGCTGCATCCGTTCTGATTTTAATAGTGCTGAAAGTACTATCTTCACTACTATTTTCAAAACGGAACGTTGGTTTCGAAGTGCTTTCAGCAAAATTACTGGCTGCAGTATACAGCAAAAAACGGAACGTAGCTATTGTACCTACTTGGCATTAGAACCTAAACATTGATGACGTATTTTCATGTTTTTTAATGACACTAACAAAGCTAGATCATGTGAAATCACAGTGAAATCGTGAATGGAAAAGTGTTTCGCATATAAAGGGTTTCTTCAGTCATAAAATAAAACTATTTTCGATATAACCACTACTACACACTCTACATTATTTTTAAGCACATTTAAGTAAATTTGGCCACAAAAAGGCTATCAACACCAACTGCTATTGCTTAACCGTCACTGTAATTGCATAATATCACAAATCACATCGCAGTGACTTGTTTTATACAAAATCCGATTTTTTTTGTTAACATACCATATCTACTTGAGCGAAAATTATTAAGTAATTCTGTGTCCAAAATTATGATCTGTTTCAAATTATTATAATCTCCGAGCGTTGTTCACGACAAATCCAAATGTTTCTTTAAAGTATGTGAAATTATTGTTTTAAGTTTATTTTTAAAGATGATAAACAATGGTTAAATTTGGAACATTTCAAATATTTCTTGTTGCTGCAACAATGCAACAAAAATTCATTTTGTTATGTTTCACATACTACACGTTGGACATTTATAAAAAGCAACGTCTATTTCTCATATTTTTGAAAATAATGGAACGCCCTTCAAATGTGTATCTATACAGACAACCTCCTGTACCTACTGATAACTTTGAGAATAAAAGTGGCATAAGCAAATAGAAGCTTGTACCAAATGTACTGCAAAAATTAAATATTTCTGGGGACCTATAACCACAACAGGTTTACAGAATGCATCAACCTGAGTAAGAACAACGTGCGCATATTAACAAGAATACTTCCAGGTCATTGTAAACTGAAAGGGCACCTCAGTAAGCTTGGATTCGCAAAGGAATCTGAATGTAGATTTTTTGGGAAACAGAATGAAACACCCATCCATCTTCTCTCAAATTGCGTAGCACTGTGCAATTCAAGGGCGTTGCACCTGGGAGCATGTAAAATCGAAGGGAGAGACTTAGGGGAAAGTGGTGAAATTCTGGGCAGGCAGGTAATTCTGCGCATTTTTGTTTTAATGTTCACATAACTTTCTTAGTCGTGTGTACGACACTGCCATCTAGGGACAAGCGGAAAAAGTTAGTGTGAAGGAGAAGACCCCATTATTTGTGCTTATTTCGTCTAGGTCACGGGTATGGGACTTCCATATAAATTCAATGAACATTATTTAGTCGCACCCTACAAGCGGTGATTTGTACTAATATCATCTATTTCGTTCATTCACTATTCTCGATTGTTCTCGACAATCGCGCTGCGTGGCGTTGCGATCACTCGTTTTTTGTTTATTGACGCCATTTTGACAAAATTTGCTGGCGTCGTTTCGCATCGCGGTTTTATGCAGGTTTTTTGGTTATTTCAAACGTTTTGTAAGTGTAAAATGGATGTTTATAATATTTTAATGCCAGGTAATGTATTGATTCGAACGATTTGCAGTAAGCAGACGTGTATAATTAAGATTTATTTAGGGTTATGCATAAGCCAGGTACACTTTCTAGAGAATTCTTCTGGAGACATTGCATTGCAATCTGCAATGCAATCTGCTTGAAAATTGGTCCCGCAATTATGATCTAAGTTACTAATATTTACAAATCATTTTTGATTAGTACATAACATGAAAAACAAGTGATTTATTAAATCTAATTAAGCTATAATCGGCTATAATGGCAATATAAATTTATGTTTATTAGGTGCATCAGATCCATTGATAATATCAAGAAATGTTTCCCCATCTCGCCTTACATCATAAAAATGTACACGTAAGTTAAAAGTAAACATTCTAAGATATACCACCCTAATCAAAGTAATTATTTCAGGTAAATACAGTGTTTTTAGTTAATGCAGCATGACAATGCCTCAATTAACTCCTTCGAAAGGAAGACTAAGTCGTAGTGAAACCGATTATGGTCAATGGATTGGGGCTTGAGGCATAATATCGAGGGCATAGAGCGAGAACCCAAGAAATCAAAACCAAATCTGGAAGTGATTTAATGACAGTGAATCAAAAATTGGCTTTAGTAAATAAATTCAAACAAAATAACCACAACCGATTTAGATAACAAAAATATTTTTGGGAGAAAAATTAAAAATTTATTATTTAGTGAGTTTCCTCTAGACGATTATAGAGGAAGGAAACTAGAAACTAAATTTATTATGTTAATGGAAAAGCTCTTAACTAATTTTAACCAAATATTACTAGAAATATATTCTTTAATGCTAAATTAGTAATACAATTTCAAATATCAGGTAACCTAACTCTCAATAATCTTTTAGTTTGTATAGAAAACTCCCTGCAAGGAAAATCACTTAATCAAATGGAATGTGAAAAATAAATCTTGATTCGAAAATCACTTGTCTAGTGTACGATCGAGTTAAAACTAAAGCCCGATTAATTTGCACTTATCAGGTTTTTAGTCATGTTTGGTTTTTTAATTTTTTTTTAAAACAAATTGAAAATTTGCTTGAAATGGTACTTGTTACATTTCATGTTTATACTCTACATACTATTTGGTTTTTTAGAATATTTATCTGTGGTTGCTTCAATGTTCACATTTGTCTCTAAAAATGCAATATTCAATGCATATGTTGTTATTCCTTTTTTGCTTTTCATTAATTTTTGATTTAAAATAAATGTTTATGTATTTATATACTACTGTTCTAGAAAATAGTACCATGTACATTTAATTTATTGTATTTTTGCACAATTAATAAAGATATTTTACAAAATCATGTGTTTTTGTTCTATTTCAAATCATAAATATAAAAGAGCAAATAATAGTAAACATTTAAATTACCCGCCAATAAATTTTTAGTATGAAGAATAGTCTTCAGGCGTCACTAAACGCAGTCCGAGTTGGCGTATGAGAGTTACCATTCTAGTCAGGTTATGCTATGGTCTAGGTTTATGATTATATTATCGTTTCTAGTAGCATAGAATAACCTTCTTGTGAAAAGTAGAAATATGTACAAAAATTTAATTTATTTATATTTTTCGTTCCCAACACTAATATAGATTATTATGGAAAAGCAGGATTTTGAAATGGCTGATATCAATGGCTGAGCAACGAAATGGGAGATTAAGTATCAAACGTGAAGACGCTGTGGCGTCTCTCACAACAGAAAAGATAAACAAACATGATATCATGAAGTATAAATAAAATTAATCTTTTTCTCTAAATATTTCATTCGATCTAAAAATTCATGCCGGTTCCACCAAAGTGACTTTGTTTAATGTTTCTAATGAGGTTGTTTCTGGAATTACCTTGTGCAAATGCAGACGTTTCTACTCGCTGTTTGTGACCTAAAAACTTGAAGTACTTTCCTCAAACGAATAGCTCACGAGCAGCGAGACAAATACATGAATAAATCTTATGTTTTTAATTAAATGCATAACCAAGTAATCTAAACCGCAGAATACGAAATTTAATTTATTCCCAACTTAATCTCAAAGTTTCCAAAGCAAATAAGCGGAACTACAAGTGCACGATATTCCGGGGAACGTCCTTAAAAACCAAATCGATTAAAGTAATTTATAAAGTGCATGAAATTGCAAATTATTCACAGGGACAAAATCGCGATATCATGTAAAATTCATTAAACTTATACCGCCACTAATGACTGAGCACTAACGACCAGCGGTGCCACCTGTAATTGTGCGACTGTGCGCTCCGGCAGGCACAAAGCGAAAACAGCAACGACACTGACAAATTAATTGGGTTTCCTACTCTTGCGAGGTCCGCGAGATAGATTAAAATGCAAAAATCGCAATTAAAAATGTATTAAAAGCGGTGCCCATTCCGATATATACGGTATCTAGCGACCTAAGGCTTGATGGAAGTCTGCAAACTACCATGGTTTTTATTTTTCCTTCATTAAGCTTGCTATTGCTGGGCGTAATTAAATCTGAGCTAGTCGGAATATCATTTACTGCGAATTTACATACATTTCTGGCAACAAGTCAAGAAGAATGCTGAATACCAAATATTGCAAACTTTACCGAGAAAATGCAGTTTCTCGCAAAATTCGTTAAACTTAATGAAGATAAATATAGAAAAATTAACGTTTCAAA
The DNA here is from genome assembly GCA_004143645.1 of Protaetia brevitarsis. Taxonomy (NCBI): domain Eukaryota; kingdom Metazoa; phylum Arthropoda; class Insecta; order Coleoptera; family Scarabaeidae; genus Protaetia; species Protaetia brevitarsis. Next base: position 1,075,583 of record RXPK01000322.1, on the reverse strand, counting down.
GTTTAGAACTCTATCACTGCTTTAAGTCGGGAACATTGTTGCGAAACTAATGCCAAAGGGTTATTTTCTGATTCTACAGCCAACAATTTTAAGTAGGATTAATGAACCCTAAGGGGTCTAAACAAATTTAAAATTATGATATTGTTATATTTTATAAAGATTCATGAATACGAAATTATATTCATGATACGCTTTATGAAATCGGTATATCTGAATTATAGTTAATATATCTAAAATTTGCTTTTATTGCCGCATACATTTTCTTTTAAAAATATTCTTAACAATAATTTATAATTTTGAGCATTTGGTCGCTCTATAGTGCGGTGTCTGTGACTAGTAACTTAATTAGTTATTTAATTGTTAACAATTTCACATCTTCAATCTTTATATTTTTGTTGGGAGCTCAAAACAATAATAATAATATATATTTATTTAATATTTTTATTTAATTATTCCAATAATTGTAAATATGGAATATGGTACAATATTACATAAGAGAAAGGCGTTAATGTAAACAAAAATAGTAAATCAACAATGACGACAATAACTGATACAGTATGCTAATAGCTATTGCGTTACAGTAATCCTCTAACGAATAACAACTTAACATAAATATTTTTTAAAGCCCGCCGATAAGTAGCGCTGTAAAATTGCTATTCGTAAGAAAATAAAAACTATGTTTGACCTGGTTATATTATTTATTAAGTAAACATGCTAATTCCAAAAATAAACAAAATATAAAATCTAATAAATAAAATAATCATTCCGTAAAAATAAGAAAGTTAATGTAATTGGATTCTGTCTGTTGGGTTAATAAATGATTATTATTATTATTATTATTAATAAAATTTTGAAATGTTAACAAAAAAAAACTAATTACATAACTGTCATTAAATATACTTACAAACAAAAAATGATAATGTAAAACTTAACCAGAAAAAAAACAAAAATAAATATACACTCTAAAAAAATTAAAAAAGAACAAGTTTTATGAAATATATAAACAAAAGATAGCTGCTTTTATATCACAGAATATTCCCACCCTTCCATATTTATTTAATTGGACTTGTAATTATTTATGCATAGTGTCATACAATAATCCTTTTAAAGCGATTTTGTTAAATGAACGCATTAACACCGCATTAACAATGTGATAATAATTGATGTAGTTTCAATCAATTATTATCACATTCTTGAGATTAAACCTTTTCTTTGAAATTTTACCCAAGTTATAAATTCATTACTTTTAGGAGACCAGTTTAGATGCGCATATAAATAGTTATATTTAATTGTGTATAAAACTGAAATAAATACCTACAACTAAATAATGTGCTTCAATATGTAAAAGGTTATGGGCCCAGGCACCCCAGGTTACCCAGGCAAGTCCCATTAAAAGTAATACAAAAGGAAAAATTACAAGTACCAGATATAAGTGGTATATATATATAAAGGTACAAGAAAATGGCGTGCGATGAAAAATGTCACGATATTCCCACAATTAAAGGATGGTATAAATTTCGCAAACTGGAAATTTCGTATTGTATAACTCCTGTTAGAAGAAAAAAACGTAGCAGAAGTTCTGGAATCCAACGAAGAAATTAACAAGGCTAAAGAAGCAAAGGCAAGGTCAGTTATAGTACAATGCTTAACTGACACATAACTAGTTATTGTCCTTAGATTACTTGGTAGAGTTTTATGAAGTTTACTTGCCAAGATTTTTTTTCTGAAACAGAGCAGTTTTATGTCGTAGTGTTAAGCGATAATCTGTATTTCTCAAATTGTAATCACAATCCCATTTGGTATCAGCAGAAAATTCATGCTTATATTTACATACGACATAGACTACCTTGAAAATATAACCACTATAAAAAAAATTAATATTTTTTGAGACTAAAATATTTCATTGCAATATTGGCGCTATGGATGACTGATTATAATAATTATTTTCAACGTTTTCTTCTGCATTAAAAATATTCGATAGTTACCAACGCACAAATCGGTACTTGCGCCAAAAAGCTGGCTAAAAGTCGAAATTACAAACATTTACGAATAGGGATAGTGTTTGGCCAGAATATAGGTATCATAATAATGTTACCTCCCATGGCAAAGCTTTCAGCCCATATAATTGTTCTAGACAGAGAACTTGCAGCCGAAACTTTACAATTGTTTCTTAAGGCTATAATTCCACTGAAACAACATTTAGGCAGCATGTAGCATGCGGCCATGACGCGTGCTACACAAGTTTTGCAATCAAAGCAGCGAAAACATGTAGCAGGGTATATTATTGCCTCAATGCAGTGGCGCCTTTACACTTGTCTTTATTCTCAAATACTCGTAATTAAAATACATTTATTTAAATCCCATTATACTTTTCGTCAATAATCGTTAGAATTGTACGTACTGCTGTGTACTGAAGGTACAAAAGAAAATGCAAAATGAAAAATAAAAATGAAAATTCAATTAACTAGCTCAGCGGATAAAAATCTTAAAGGGCGCAAAAGAACAATTAAACTCAGGGTTATCCTCGCAAATTAAAACTTGAACGAAAAGTAAAATGTGGGTGAAAGAAAACTGACTTTCTTTAATTACTCCAAAAATTGAAAAGGTTTAATCAAAAATAAAAGAACAGAATTTAGAATGACGTTAATAACAATTAAAAACTTATTATATTAACAAAAAGAAAAAAAAAATATTTAGTTACAAATTCCAGAAAAAAAAAACCATGAGCTTAGGGTTCTGGCCGAAATCAGAAACTGCATGAATCTAAAATTTACAAAAGGACAATGCAAATCCTTTAACAAACAAAAGGTACAATAGTTCAGGAAGATAGTCCTTTTTTTACACAAAAATCAAAAATTAATCAAACTAAATTAAACGTGGACAATTCAAGTAAATTAACAAAAGAAAAATTTAAATACAAGCACAAAGCTTCTATTCACCCAACCCGAGGTGATTAAAAATAAACAAATCAGCAAACTTAAAAAACGAACAAAAATTAACTTTTTAAACTTAAAAATATCTTCCAGAACTTAAATAATAAATGATCCTATATCTAATTTTGTGTATACAAGAATATAATACCAATTATTATATAACGAGTTCTTTGATGGATGCAATAATTTCAAAATTAAGCGAAACAAATTTTTAAATAAAATGAAATACCAAAATTGCAGCTAACAAAATAAATTTACATGTACTTACACCGGCATCTTGTCAAAGAACTCCTCAAAGGACATTGAACAACATGAGCAAATAAAAATATATTAACGAGTGAAAACAATTTCAACTGAACATTAAAATAACTAAATTAAACAATTAACTCAACAACTAAATCTTATACAAAAATTAACATTAATTTTTGAGAAAATTTGCCCGAAACATTGATAAAAACAGATCGTAGTTAAATATGATCACTGAATTTACGAAAACCGGGGTGCCAGGCCACAGCAGTACGTCCAGTTTAGTGCAGTTTGTGTGTCTATTTTTATGGACTTTTAAGACTTTTTAAGACCAATCTGACTTTCCCATTTCGAAGGTGTGCATTAAAACTATAAAGTGGATCTTTTATTGCATTGAACACTAAATATTTTCTAAATGAATTTTCGAACATATTAGAAACGTTTTTCAATATCTATTTATATCGCCAATTTAAGTCAACTAAAGCATGCACAATTTGTAAAAAAAAGTTGATCAACACTTATGTGATTACGTTACTCCTTAAAAGATAATCTTCCAAGATATTAACAAACCACCTTATTACATACATACTTATACGAACATGGTACAGTAATCTACTAATAACTCCGATAATGAGGTAACTCCATTTATAAGACAACAACCCACGTCGTGTGCCTCATCTGGCAAAGAGCCCTAATTTAATATTTAAATTAGATTCACCCCCCTCCAACCAACCGCCTATTAAAACAATACATAACCTCCCTCACCTCTTCCAAAACAGGGTGGGCGCTTCGACTTCAGCCATTTAGCGAGGAACTTGCCGCTAATACCGATATATCACCTTCACAACTCATTACCAGAGGACGCCGCTATCGTAGAAACGGAGCTCCGTTGCGACGCGTCGCCGCGTCGTCTTTGGTGTTTTGATAAGGGACGAACAATTGCCGCTCAAATTTCGACGCCTTTAATATTTCAGCATCGCCCACCTCGGATTCCTTGACAGTGTGTCAAGAGTTCGCCCCGGGGCTCAAACTCTACTCAGAGGCGGCGTATTGTTTTTAACGCTCCAGAAGTCCTCCGGCTCCTAGCCGTGCTAAGGAGCGAGCTCTAGATAAATAATCGATGTTTTGTTAAACTCGACGGAGGGTTGCTCTGTCGACGAAATAGTAAACGTCTATTGGAATTTTAAGCGCGAGTGATTGTGATAATTTTGTTTTTTCCTGGATTACAATCTAATGTTAAACAAAACGTTTCGACATTTGTTTATGTGATGTTTAATTGTGTTTAGTTAATGATACAGCAACAAATTTTCGAAATAAAAATGTTTTGTCAAAAATTAAATTTGAAAAAAAATTGTAAAATGAACAACACACGGAACAATGCAACATATTGCTGTGTACTGATTGAAAAATGCAAAACTGTATTTTAAAATGGAAAAGAAAATAAAATTAGCTAGTTCAACGAAAATAATTTAAAAATTTAACGCAAAAGAACTATTAACAGAAAAATTAACTCCTTAAACTATAATAAGAGAAAAAAAAAACTAACTAAAAATGTATCTTCCCAAACAAAAATAATTTGATCTTATATCTATAATGTGCACACTTCAATATACCAACAATTATTATAATATGAATTCCTTGATGGACTAAATTTTTACAGCAATTAATATCAATATTAAATGAATTACAAAATCGCAAACAATGATTGAAAAATACAAAAATACATCTACTCACGTCAATAGTCGAACAAGGAACTGCTTGACAAAACTCTACAATTGTTTTTCTTATAAAAATCCCTCTCTTAAAATCTACAACGCAGACGTATTAACAATACGCCAATATTCCAAAAGAATAAGCATAAAATCAAACAGCGACCACTGACAGATAAATGATGGAATTAATTAAAAAAACTTAACACTAAATTAATTAAAACATTAACACTCGGAAGAAAGTAACAAATCAAAATATGCAACTCAAAAAACACTCAGCGGAAAGTAGGTAAACTAACCATAGCAATATAAATCAATAAAATATCATTGAGAGACGCCTCTCAATAATATTTTATCTATTTATACCTTGTATTGTTTAATGCATTGTTCATTTTACAAGTTTGAATATGTCACACAAAAGAAAACTCGAAGATTTGTGAAAAATCATACTAGTAAAGAGATGCTCTGGAGATGTTCACCTCAGTTTTGGGCCTTACATTGTTAGATGATGGCAGGTACCTCTTGAAATACTTCTGTAAAATGTTAGCCATAGATGTTCCGTCTCTTATTTAGTTGTTAGGTATTAATTACTGACACTTACTCCCACCTATACCTAATTAGGTAACGTTATTACAGAAAATCTGTGTAAATTAAAACTTTCTTTGCACCTTCATTGTAATCAAATAATAATATCCTCTAATAATTATAATTTCAAAATATGTAATTAAATAAAAAACAGAAATTATCCTCTTAGGAAAAAAACAGGGCCACTTTTAAGGTGGTAATAGAACTACATACAAATATTGTATTTGAAACAATAAATGATGCATTGTTTATACAAAGCAGTCATAAGAGCCATTCACCTGTAATTGCCCCATTTAGTGGATTGTGATTGTACAAATCTAGTGCAAGAGGTTACGAAAATCAAGATTCAGAGAATTTTTCCTTGTATAACACTGGAACTGCAAAAAGCTTACCAAAAGCCACTGTGTAAACTTTGCGGAATCTATCAAGAGAGAGACAAAAATGAGATCAACAGAATGCTCTTAGTGTTAGCAAATTTCAGGATTTCTTTAAATTATAAATAACAAATTTTCGATAGCTCCCCACAAAGATTATCTACATGATACTTCCATTTTAATTTTCATCAATAAAAACACCCAGCAAATTTTGCAGATTTCTCAAGATTAATTCTACTCATATTAAAAACAAAACAGGGCTAAGGATTGATCCCTGTGGTACACCTCTTCTGACATCAGATATCTCGGAATGATGATTAGCTATAACAAACGTTCCAAGGTTTTCTTGAATTGTAACGATTAGAAAATTAAATAGATACCAGAGCTTCTAACCCAAAAATTGATATGTAGATGAATCGGAAAGAAGCACAGGTTCTGGTAGTAAGTGGTCTATACGGAAGAAACCCTAAATCATAGGGAATATATGGCACAATTCGTCAGAAAAGTTACATGTGCAAGCAGTAATGTGGAAAGTATTTAAATTACTAAAAACGATATCTACAACTACACAAAAAATAACGCATATGAGTTTATATTCTACATGTCTATAAGCAAGATAATGCAAATAAAAACCGCTATGATCTGTTAGAAATAGTCAAAGTCGCACTTGACAGCAGACATCAAAATAAGATATAAGTAAATTGAAATATGGAAAGCTAAGTACTGAATTAAAACTAATAATAATAACAATAACGATATCAAAAGTAGACCGAAAAAAATGCAACTTCTGAAAGATCTTATGCTTATTCAAAATGCAAGCACCTGTATTCAAGCTGAGTGCTTCTTTACGCGGAAGTATTTTAGTTTTATTCATGTTCCCATGTGCATAAGTCTCAGATACACAAACAATAATGAACAAAAGTGAATATTTTTCGCGTGAGGTTAAAGAAATTTCAGAGATAAATCTTTTCAGTTAATGCTGATTTGCTTATAAGCCAAGGAACTTTACAACAGTATATAGTGTTTGAAGGTTTTAAAGCTGTTATACACGGGAAAACGATCTTGTTCTTTTCCACCATTTTTCATACATTTGGTTAGTTTTTGGTTACACTAAATTATTACTTGATTTAGGAATATCAACAATATTTCTGGATTCAATCAACCAAATAATTTGATTAGTAGATTTATTTGAAACTAGCGTAGTCTTTATTAATTTAACTGAATATTTACATGGAAGTAAAAATAAATATCGCATTTTATTTTCGCATAGCAGTTTTCTCCCCATATACTACAGCATATGAGCAGATATACTTATATGTAGCAGAGAAATTGTCGCATAGATGGCGCATCTCCTATTTCATTCCAGTAACAGATAATATTTCGCACAAAATAGGCTGGAAACTACGATCGTAACATACTAGTCTGGTATATTTATCAGGTCAACATGTGATAGGAGTCATCGTCATTCAAAGGACGATTTCTTTAACGGTGATACGCTAGAGTGTTTAGGAAGGTCACTGCGACAACTTCCAATACTACTAGGATCTGTTAGAAATTGTAATATGGAAAGCTAAGTACTGAATTAAAAGTAATCATAATAACAGTAACAATATCGAAAGTAGACCGAAATAAATGCAGCTTCTGAAAGATCTTATTAATAACTTATTTCATTTTGGTTAATGAATAAATTTATTTCAGTTAAGTAAATAAATTATTACATTAGAGGTATGCCTTACTAATTTCAAATATTTTCTTTTCTTGCAATCAACTGAATGTTATTTGAATATTGTTATAAAGAAATACACACAACAATAAAGAATTTTTCGCTCAAAGATTATGCTTAGTTTAATTTTAGTGTAGTTTACGCGCTAACGAGAATTGGTAGTCATTGGAGAAGGTTCGCCTGCGATGGGCCCAAAACCTTTATCCATATTCTGACTACTACAAGGCAAAAAGCTCATAATTTTCATTATTTTTATTTTATTTTCAAACATTCTTGAAACATATTATTGAGACATAAATTACCCTTTTTACAATTAACCTAAAATTATTTCAAATATTACATGATCTAGTATCTTAAAATCTATTGTGTTTTTCTTATTTTTCTAATACAATCTCCCTGATGAAGGTATGCTAAAACCGAAACCGATTGCAGAAAAAATGTAGTAAATAATAAATAATTATACGAAGTTGGTTCATATATTTTTATACGTCTAAAGAAATTTTGCCGTGCGACAAATATTCATTGTTTTCAAGCTAAGCTGTATATTGTTTTTAGTGAAGTGAATAATAAAAACAGCCGGCAGTACGTCTATTATGACGAGCAGCGATGCGCATCAGAAATTGCCTCCATTGAAAGTCAAAGCAAGAGATATTGCGGTACCGGTTATTGGTGGATGACCATTCGGACAGCACTTCTCAGTGGCTCGGTGTATTCGGCACTCTAAACCAAGGGAATTTGAATGCCTGTAGTACTGAGTTATTATTATTATGAATAGTGAAAACAACAGAAGCTATTTAAAAAAAAATTATACTCGAAAATTTAAAATAACATAAAAGAAAAACTAGTCATTTTCATAAATTTCTGCCATTCAAATAATATATCTTTTTTCTTCTTGTTTGTTTGACCTTTTATAACACGAACGACAATTGAGGTATACGGTATACCTCGTGTATCTAACATTAAAATTATAAATAACATAGGACATGAAGATAAACAAATATATACTGACAACAGTAGAACAGTTGGAATTTAAAAATGCCTCCGATTCAGAATGTACCACATATGTATATTACATACATAAACCAAGCTATCATCTACATTCCACATTTCTCAAACAGACATCCTCAACACCTACCTATCATATACATATAAGTGAACGAGATAACAAAGTTTCAGGAAGAAAACAAGAAAATTTCAAGCGATCCTTGACATACTTTACGATTCACTACGCCGCTATCGTAATGAAGATATTACGGCTTGTTTCGTGAAAATATGAGACGTACATACGAGTAGATATGTTTCAATTTGCGTTACACGTCCTATATGCGTAACGTACTCTTGATATTGCATATTCCCCAAAATAGACGTCTAAACCCGCTACAAGACGTATATAAATGAATTTTTCACTGCCAAAACGCGAAAGGGACTTTAAATTAAACGGAAAAATGTCTTATATTTTCATTCTGACTGCGCGCAGCAGAATGTGCGCTGTTATGAAGTCTTGCGATGACATCTAGGGATAAAAGGAGGTCTGTGTGACCGTTATTGTAATTTGAAATATTTTTCATATGCAAGTCTCTCAGTACAGGGTAGTCGTTCCCCACCAATGGTTGTTCCTCATAGCTTTTTGGTTACACATTCTTTTTTTTTATTATTACAAGAAATACTTATTTTTAAGATTCTTCACTTCTATTTTGTCATTCTGTCGGATATTACTGCAGCCAATCTACTAGCCTGTACTAAAATAGCATGCTTCTAGATTTTAATCAATTTATAATTCCTTTTTTCTTTCATGTTTGACTTTTATCTTTTACCGAATTTAATTTCCTTTTTATTTCTTTGAATGTCGGCCGGGTTAAAGAAACCACTCTCTTCATGCAAACACTTTATTATTATATTTTTTGCTACGTTCCGTTGCTTGTTAGCAAGCATTTTCAAGCAGCTTGAATTAACAAATTACTTTTTCTAACACACAATTTTAATATTATATAACCAGCATAAAAATACTGTGAAATACCTTTTGATATTTTACTGTTGCATTGTGTTTCACATTAATATTTTATAACATAAATTTTAAGTGTATGATCCTCGCGTTAAATTGCAGATAAAAACTTAACATTTTTAAATTGCAAAGGACGTTAGAGCATAAAGACGAACAAAGATAAAAACTAAAACATGGGATGTCGTGGAATTTCCTATTCAAAGATTTTTCGTCATTGATTATTTTGTGGTCGAAATATTTTTCGAAAATATATTAAAAACAATGCAAAACGAAAAACTAACAACCCTTGCTAATTATTCAATTGGCTTAACTTTAAGTTAATTATTATTAACGGTATGATGCAAACAATGGTGTACTTATAATTTAATTTGATGATGATTTGTTCGTAGCCGTTAATGCTATTTTTATGTTTTTTCTTTTTTCGTGAGTTAGCGGCTGGTTTCTATATAATGAATTAAATTTTTTTAAACAATCAAACTATTCATTTTACGTTTCGACAAACTTTATTGTTGTTGTCTTCTTCAGAAAATTGTTTATTATAACTTAAATTTTTTTATACATTTAGGGACAATCACACTGACATTTTAAAACTTATTTAAAAATTACATATTTTAATTAAAATTATTGAAACATTGTCAATTTACAAATTACAGTGAACTGAATATTTTAAATTCAAACGGCAATAATTTAATTCATTATATAGAAAACAGCCGCTAACTCACGAATAAAGAAAAAACTTATAATTTAATTAAGTTACTATAAATAATATTTAATCGCTTTATTCTCCCTTCTGATTAATTGACCTTTATTTTTTTTAATATTAAGCAATTCTTTGATTATTCTTTTGTCGTAATTGTTTTCTGTTTCTATTGCTTCGATATTTCTAAAATTAAAGGTATGATTTAAATTATGATGGTGTTGAGGCATTAATGTTTTTTTTTTGTTTTAATATCAATATTGATGACTATAAATTCTTTTCTTTAGGTGCTGTTGTATCTGTCAGATGTATATACCATTGCAATCATTGGAATCGATTTTGTGTGTCACATGTATTTTATGCAGTTTATCGGTTTTTGTTTAATTAGTGTGAAAAATTGTTTTTAAAAAGCTTATGGACTCAATATAAGATCATAAGGTTTGAGCATTTTTTGTACTGCTTCAGACAATTCAGATTAGTAATTAATAGCCCAGATAACATGTAAGCTTACGACAAGCTTTTCACTTGCTTAACTTAACGTTGTCGACGACAAGCTTGACAGCGTTATTGTAACATTTACGCCGACAAGTGTAACAGTATGAATCTTTTTTAAAGCTTCATTTCTTGACCATGTATATATTTTTTTAATTTCTTTTTTTCTCAGTTTGTAGGTCACAAATATGGAAATGAGTATCAATGACTACAACGTAATTTCATAGCTAAATACAATATTTTTAAAGATCTATTTAATTACAAAATTCAAAAAGAAATAATCAAAACATCCTATTTTAAAACGCAATCTTTAAATAGAACATGATAAATTTAAAATCCTAGTAAATAAAATAATTTGTCATTTATTAAACAAAAAAATTTATTTATAATTTACACTTTTTACATTTTATATTTTTATACTTGAAAAAGCTTTGAAATAAAGCGAAACGTTGTAGTCATTGATATTCATTTCCGTATTTATGACCTAAAAATCAAGAAAAGAAGAAATTAAAAAAAGTATGAACCTTGAGACAAGGTTGGCGTAGCATTTACGGCAACAAGGTTTACAGAATCTCCTCAATGTAAACGTTGTGACAAGGTTAATATATCATTTACGGTGACTTCGTGTATTCCCGATGTGATTTGGTCTTAATCGTTTATCGAGCATTGATTTTTTTTTGTTTAACCGCCATTCCGCTATTCTGTCATCGACCGCCATGGTTTGTCGTATGCGTTTGTGCTGTCTTTGAGCTGTTTCAGTATACAATAGTTTGAAACATCTTTCATGCAAAAATACTACCTAATTTTATATTTTTTAGTAGATATGCGTTGTAGCTTCAAGACTATCAGTAGTTTATAATCCTAACCGAACTGTGTACGGAGAAATGAAATGAAGATGTGCGTGGCCCAGGCTCGGTATCCAGTATAATATTTTTTACTACTTTCCATTTGACTTACTAGCTGTACTGTATATATACTGTTCCTACGAGTACTGTAGTGAACGACACTTACAATAAATAAAAAAGAACATGTATTAAATTGCCCCAATAATTGCATATAATTCTAATCTAATTTTCCACACTAAAAGTTGACAAACTGGCAAACTGCCATCATGGCAGGGCTTCATGGTCAATTATTGAGGAATCAGCATACAGGAAAAAAAAGGGAATAAAAACATGAGTTTCTGCTTATCAAGCGTTCCATAGCTTCCCTCCTATGGCAAATTTACTTTCACTAGTATCATGTCTCAAGTATTACTCTTGATTCCCCCCTAAGAAATCACAAGTTTAGATGCGACACCTTCTAGAAGCCGTACGCCAAATTATCACTCAGTCAGCTAGCGCGGCGTAAGTCGATAATTCAATCACTGCCGGACACCTTTCATTAATTAATTAATTGCAAATCATTGAACTAACGAAGAAGGTATCATTTAATTCTATATTGTGTTCATATCGTGAATAATTTTATGAAAATTGTACGTAAAAATAGCAATATATATTCCTTCATATTCGTATTATTAACAAAATTATTTATTGGGCGTATGAAAACGTAATTAGCGTAACAAATATTATCCATGGACTAATCTACAGTAATTTGTTATAATAATGGAAACTATTTCACTAGCGAATCTTGTTATTACTTAATCAAAGATTGTAAATAATATTTTATCATAACAATGACATAGTTCGCTCTGTCGATGAGAATTCATTGAACGAATATAAGTTAATATCACGTCCAGTATTTCTCTCAGTGAGCAACAAAAAGTAGAAAGAAAAATTAAAATGCTTTTATAAAGAAATTCGTTTCTTTAACCTGACCGATATTCCAAGAAAAAAAAAAGAAATTAAATTAATCAATTTAAATAATTCAAATAAAAATAATATAAATTTACATACAAATTCAAAACTAGTTCTAGAAATACCACCATCCATCACTTTTTCCCTAGGATTCAACTTGTCCGCAAGCCTTGCTGTGTTCGTATAGCAAAATAAACATACAGAGACAACTTTCTATTTCAGCATGGCTGGTTCAACATATCGGTTTCTAGTTCGGCAATATTGTGTCAAAACCTAATCCTTCAGGATTTGGATTCAACAATGAAGACACGGTTTACTCTAGGGACTCCGATGAACGTAGCAGTGCTTCCATCGTGACGGAATTAATTCCTACAACTCACTCACGACCTGACCTTTCCCTTATAACATTCTTCCTCTACTACGTGTGTATAATCCCCACATACGTTTGGGTAATAGCGATTAGTACGCCATATATGTTGGAACTATATGGTGGGGGTGTATCTAATTCCAACCAGTTCCTTTGTTTTCCTACTTGATGTAAAATCACGAAAAGAGGTTTTAGCGTTATAGTTGAGTTGTATAATACTGTTTTGCTAATATGTGTTATATATTTTAGATAGTAACGATTTGTTTAAACTAGATGTTTATAAGCAAGCGTCCATACTATGTGGAAGTAAACCAGATCGATGCTCTAGGAAAATGCGCAGATGGAATCTTGTAATTTATTTAGGTGCTCTTTTGCTGTTAATGTATTATGATTTATAATATTAAAAATTTTATTTCTACATGTAATAGCACTTTTTTTGAAAAAAGAACCTTATTTTAGAGTTAATTTAAACATGTTAGAAGCAAGCAAATCTATAATTAAGAAGTAAATACTAAAAGTTTGAAGAAGAAAAAGAAAAAGCAGAAGGAAGGAAACACTGTTAAGGCTGAAATATGTTTTAGATTAGTTTCTTCTCTAACTGCTCCGTTAATTTGCCGGGGTAATTTTATACAGGACTTTCTTCTGTAAAACAATTTCAAATTTACATTGTCATGACCTGCAACATATGTTTCAGAATTTATATCTATAAAATATACTAAATATTATTCAAAAAACTTGTTAGAATATGGTAGTGTTGTAAATAACTAAATATTTACTCAAGACCTTGGATTTGAACGCAGCTTTGGGAACAAAGCGTGCATACATGTATATGAATATGTATGTGTTAATTATTTTGAAAGCTTTATTTCCTCGTAGCGTTAGCGGCAAATAATGGATCAGAGTTGTTATAGAGATTCATATGACATTGGTTGTTAAAATAAATATTGGACTTGTCATTGTCCGTATTAAAAGTAATAAAGTAGTTAACAATTTTTTCAGAAGCGGGATTCGAACCCACGTCCAATAAGGTAATGGATGGGCGGTTGTACAGGAAGCAAGATGAATGAAAATTATGGGTAGTTCCGAAGAAAGTGCAATGGCAGGTTGTGAAAATGTTCCACGACAATCTGGGGCATATAGGCTTGGATAAGACTGTTAAGAAGATTCAAGAGAATTACTGGTTCCCAAGATTAAAACGCTATGTGAAGGGATACATTGGATCCTGTTTACCGTGTCTTTACTACAAAAGCCCAGGAGGAAAACGGCCAGGATATTTGCACTCAATTGACAAGATTGGTTTGCCCTATGACACGATCCATATTGATCACCTCGGACCATTTATTAAGAGCAAAAGAGGTAATCAGTATGTTATAGTTGGTACAGATGGTTTCACAAAGTTTGTGGTGATGAGAGCAGTTAAAGATACAACTTCCCAAAGAGCAGCTAATGACGTAGAAGAAATTTGTGACATCTTAGGCGCCCCAGAATAAGAGGAAACCTCATATACAGGAAAACCCTTCGAAAAGATGTTGAAAGAAAAATATTATACATATCAAGAATGCAACTGCCACCCCCAGCCAATGGTCAGTGGAACGGCTGAACAGGTCAATCACTCCCATGCTAGCAGCTCTCACGAGAGATCCAGAGGGAAGAGGTTGGGACAGACACCTTGGCGTGAACAATACTTATGCATTAGGCAATAAAGACAACACAGCTTTAATCTGCTTTTCAATTTCACACCCAGAGCATATGATGGACATCCATTAGGTGACGATTTGAGCAATTGCGCTGAAGATAATGATATTTTCCAACGACGATTAGCTGATATTGAACGCATTCGAGCAGACCAAGCGAAACTGCAAGCTAGATTTAATAAAAGAAGAGCGAAACCTAAAGACTACCTACCCGGAGAATCGGTATTTGTTAAAAAGAGAGCCTTTGGTCACTGGTCAAAGCCGAAAACTACTCCCAAAGTATGCGGGTCCCTATATTGTAACAGATGTATACCCCAATGACCGATATCGGATCTCCGATCTACCGGAAACCCAACGGATCCAGAAATTCTACACTGGAATTGTGCCAGTAGACGCCCTAAAGAAGTACAACGTGGACCAGAACGAAGATTCCAAATCAATCGACAAATGGGAGAGGACAGAACAGGACAGAGAGACAACAAACGACGAAGCCCCAAGAGATATCCAACATCCGACACTCCAAAGAAGGAAACGCCGTTCAGCGCGATATTGCAATTGACAGCTTTTGAGGTCCAAAGCTTGTCAGGAAAGGCCGAATGTTACCGGCAAATAATAGATCAGAGTTGTTATAGAGATTCATATGACATTGGTTGTTACAATAAATATTGGACTTGTGATTGTCCGTATTAAAAGTAATAAAGTAGTTAACAGTACTGGATTTTTGTATGAAAATTTTGCCATTGTTTTGCAGAAATGTTTCCAAAGTGTGAGCGTGTTACATTTGAAAATGAGGCATAGATACATGTTAAAACATCACGTGCAAACACTTTACTGCTCTGTTGCAAGTTCCTCGGTATATTTTTAACTTGTTGCTAAAAATAAATTTCACACAAACTGGTAATCTCACTCATAACGAAATTAGATTACATTACCCCTAAAATAAATCGAGGACCTTCACAATAATTGCCACAACGCAATGAAGAATTTCAAGCCGACCAATTTCGGCTCGACCCTCTTTGTGACGAAGCCCAGAACCTCGACCCTGATTCAACTTAGGAGTAAGTAGGCGATGGTGGTAGAACCGTAAATTTCTCACGTTGCTCGCCAGCGGGAAACTCCCTTCTGGGTGACATATTTACGTCTTTATCTCTGGCGGGCCCAGAAATTAATGTTCGATATTTATTTTGGACTGAGGAGAGAAAGCGGCCTAATATATTTTGCTGGTGGGGCAAGGAATGGAGAAAATTTGGGGACTCCCTTCTGTAATGGTCCGGGTGTGACACGAATCTTCCGGCTTTTTTTTTGCTAACAAAGCGTAGCCGAGGTGAGACAGAAATAATGGTGTGCATAATAACAGGATTGTAGAGTCACTTGTTAATGTGCAAGACACTCATACTTGCTAATATGTATCTTTTATTGTCTATGTCTTTAAATAAATTTTGCTAATAATCAGCAAACTAGTCACAATAAATACTTCAAATATTATTACAAATGAATGCGAGATGATGCATCATTTAGAAAAATGTGAAATGTGTGAAGTGTTCCGAATAACTTTACTGCTTTACAATAGTAACTCTTTTTAAATAAATGTGAATACAGTAAAATCGCGTTTATCCGGCTCGCAGCTATCCGAACTCCGTATTATCCGGCTTTGTTTTTATATTGGAGTGGGAGCTGAATTTTACGTGTCTGAATAAGTACAATTTATATATACATATGCATACAAGGAAATTAAATAAGAGCGGATTTTAATTGTGTTTATGTAGGCGCGTTTATGTCCCTCCTCATAAGTAACAAACAAAAGAAGCTGATAGTAATCATCAAACAAAAGCTTGAAGCTATGAAACAACTGAACTCTGGAAAATTGCTAACAAAATAGCTTCCGAGTTAGGAGTCGGTAAGAGCATAGCAGGAGATTGAGGAAAAAAACAGGTTTTTTACCGCTATGGCGGTCAAAAGCTGATTCCAGAAAGAATTCGTACCAGTTGTAGAAAAGCATCTTACCAGTAATAATTTCCCAAGGAGAGCTATGCTTATCCTCCATAATGCCCCTTCCCATCTATCCAACGATGAACTGCGAGGTGCAGACATCAGGACTTTGTTTTTACCTGCAAACGTGGCACCTATTTGTCAGCCTATGGATCAAGACGTCCTTGAAGTTTTGAAAAGAAAATACCGACTCTGGTTTCTTAGCTCTCTGATGTCGTCTATTGATAACAGCGATGTGTGTAGGTTCGCTAAAAAAATGACATACTGGATGTTATGAAATGGATAGCTGAAGGCTGAGAGGAAACATCATCAACGACACTCAAACGATCATGGAAAAGATTATTAGATAATAAATCAGATATGAGCAATGAAATTGAGAATATGGATTTGACTAATGAAGCAAGCGAAAATCAAAGGTTAGTTTCTTTAATGGTTAAAATTCCTAGGCGTGAAAGTTTTAATTTAGAGGACATCACGGAGTGGATGGAAAATGACGGTGACGACGAAATAGCAGACGATGATATTGCAGCAATGGTGATAAATAACGAGACCATTAGCAAAGATCCTGAAGATGAATAAATCAAAGAACTTCCACGTTCTAAAGGATTTAAGGTGATTGAAATACATCAGCCACCAGAAGGAAGCGATGCCTAAAGACATCATTTGGCTACGCAAGTGGAGAGATTTATCCGCCAGGAAAAGGGCACAGATGATAAAGCACACAATAATAGAAGACTTCTCTAAAAACCAATCTACGAACAAAGTATAATTTTGTTACAATATACATATTTTATTATATAAATAGCTTGCTGTTTTCTACGGGCTTTAATTTTCAGCCCAGGGTTGATAACCAAGAAATTGAACCTACATATGTTTCTTTAATGTACATACCAAATTTAACAAACAAATTCAATGGACTTTTCAAGAATACCCCCATACGTCTGGCATATACTTCAGCTGTTCCTTGCAGAAGGCAATTTACGAATTTGAAATGTAGCTTGCCTCAAAACCAATAAAGCAATATACTTTATGCTGTTCAATGCAATGTTCGCGTTATTATATTGGGCAAACGGTACAGAGATGGCGTGAGCGTGCCACCCAACATAAGAGCGATGCTAGGGTAAATCCAAAAAAATGCTTCTTGGCCGCCCATTTAAAGAATGAAAAACACTCTGTTGATTTTAATAATGTAAAATTTTTATTTTGCGAGAATAACTACAATAAAAGGGTATTTTTAGAAAGTTTAGCAATATATACAATACAAAATAACTTAAATTCTAAAGAACAAACACAAAACATAGTTAATAATTACAAAAATATAATACAAAATATAAAAATTGAAATATAACTTAAAATTACTTCTGGTACTACGACTATATGAGTCCGCTTAATATCCCTCTAAATTTAAACATTTTCTGTCAAAATTTAAACTATTATAAAAAAATGGTAATTCTGCAGTCTCTCTCCATCCTCGTGCTGTTTAGCCTCCGTTGGCTTTTAATCTGTAGTGTCATGTCCTTTTTACATCAATTTTATCTTTACTTCATGTGTGTTAATCAGTGTTGTCCAAATAATTTTATATAGAAAGACCAAGTTATGTCATTCAAAATTCAAATTTAAATTCGTCAGTTCGATTATGAGGCCACCATTTTGTTTTTAAGTACCTTCAATTGGGCGACTGTAAGTTCCCTTTCATAATTTAGTTAATTAATTTAGTTTAAATTGTAATTTTCCACCTAAACAGGTCTGAAGAAGGGACGAAATTGTAAGTTCCCGAAACGTAACAAAGCCCTAAATACACAGAATTAATGAAACCTAATTCTTGTTTGATTATTAAACAAGTAAATTTGTATTCTTCACTCATATTTTATTATCCACACATTTTCTTGCAGAGGTTTGTATGTATGTTTTTATTGAAAATACATCTGTATAAATTCGGTAAAATGTTTATTTAAACAGAAGCTTGTTCAACAATATGTACAAATATAATTCATCCGCCTTATTCGGTTTTTCTGCGATCTGAGAGTCTACTGTATTTCAAAAACCATCAAAAATAGGTATACTAAACCTAATACCAATCGATGTAGAATCCTGTGCTGCTTTCAATGCCGCACTGAAAAATATCACGTTCCATTTCAAAAAAAAAAAAAAATTCACTTTAAAGATATCCATTTTGGACATGAGTTTCTGAACAGCCTGTATAGTATATCGCAGTTACCGCTGTCGCAGTCAATACCTATGACCGTGTACTTGCATCCACATCAGTAGAATATCTGAATGTCTGATAGCCTATGAGATATTCACTTTTATTGGAAAGACTGCAAACTTCAAAGTTTTGAAAAAATCTCATTAATATAAACTCACCCCAAATGATGCAAGCAATACAATGAACCCATAAAAATTGCACCATTCTATTTAAAATAAGAAAGTTAATATCAACATCCTGTATACCAAAAGTGCTATAAGGCTGAAAATATTTTCTGTAAATAGATGATGGTCGGCCATGACTATTCCGCAAATTTCAAACTCAAATATCTACCCGTAGTTCGAAAAATTCTAATGACCCAGTTCGGTGGGACATTCTGTATAGTTAATTAGCAGTCGTCCCAAAACTGGACTAAACCCCGAGCTTCGGACAAAGCTTGTAATATCAACAAAATAATTACCCCTTCAATGTCCATACATTGCTCACTTCAACCTAGGAGGTAATAAATTTTCCCGCAGCGGAGCGAAAAAAAAAGGCAACGTCTACTAACACATTCAGAACGTTTTCCGTTCCATTTTTCACGCTCAACAAATAATATCACATACACGTCGGGCCAACATACGACCCGCGGCAGAGAGCACACACATAGATCATTTTATCTGCCGCGCGGACCCCACAGCTAGCCGTCTTCTTCGAATTTAATTAAAACGAATTCCTTCAGCACGCCGCGTCGACCTGAATCGAAGCCAGAAGAAGAAGAACTAGAGTGTGAGTAGCTCCAGAACGGTTTAAGCCCATAGACGCGCATGTAATATGCCGTGCAGAACTGGAAAAGAAACTGAAGAAAAGCGAAGAAAAAAAAGTAATAACTTACGGCATTATTCGAAAGGAAATTGCATGGGGGAAACATACACAGAAGAGGAGATACGAGAGGAACGAAACATGAGCGAACGATGCGGGAAATTGTAAAATATAAGGAATCATACGCGTCTTATGTAATATACTTACTTGCTGGGGAAGCACTTCTGTGCTCCCATGGTTTGTATTCGTAAATTGTGTATCCGCTCTGGTAGAAGCTAAACAGCATGCAGTATTTGGAAAAATAAACGGTTTAAAGCGATTTGAATGTCAATTTGCAAGAAGTACGGACGAAAATTATTATAAAACATCCAATTTGGTTCTTTTATTGGATATATCTCGAGTGAAATACGATCCTAAAGGAATCAAAACAAACACACGTGCTGACGTAAGGAATATCAATAGTTATCTGTATGGTTTTGCAAGTAGGAGTAGCCACCACACTAACAATAAGCACGACTACTCGCAAAAGTTTCTGGTCTTTTGCTACACCAGAGTATAAAGAGTAAGGACAATGGATGAGTCATCGGGGTCTGAATTTCTAAGCCTAACTTCAGTTCAAATAACTTCCCAATATGGCAGTTTACATTGGTAGCCATATAAGTTAGTTTACTCATCCGTTTAATCTACATAATTTACTCGCTTTATTTATTTATTTTACGTATTCTATTAGTTTTAAATTGCCCTTGCAGTTTTAAGAACAATTAATGAACCTTGATAAAGTGTAGGGTGTAAAAGGTGAGGTTAGTGGTCATAACATTTACGTACTTTGTTATATATTATATAATATATAATCGGCATCATGCTATTGTGCCATTCGCTCTTGCAAGATAAATTCTGATGTTAACGATGGTCGCAGTTTCATTGGAGTTCCGAATGAATCTATTATATACAACAGAACAAGAATGAAGATACATGGACAAGAAGAACTACTGTCGTTGTGCAGAGGCTCCTAAGTCACATTAAATCAATTTATTTGTTAGATACTCATTTTAAACTATATAGCTATTTATTACAATAACTCTAACTTAATTCATTTTATGTTCATTTTTTAAAATAATGTAATTTTGGTCTGAACTGCGCTATATTAGTATAAATTTTAATTCTCACATTTCATATTTAGGCCTGTTTCAGACAGAGCGGTTTAGTTGATTCAAATAAGTTGCTTGGTTTACTCTCAACTAGTTGATTGTCATTGAAGACCTATTGAAGCCACCGAAGTGGACAAGTTGACTCCGTGTGAAAGGGTTCATATCAGTATGCTCCTTGACAACCGTCCGTGCAACTAGTGGAATCAACTAATCGCCTCTTCTGAAAGTGGCCTTATTCACATTATAGACAACTCGATATTATTTAGTGTACGTCTGAAACTTCTAACTATCCACTTGTGCACTCCCAGAATCATTGTTGACAGACCATGAAATGAATTAGTTGAATAAAAAGGACTAGTATTTGTATTACACAGAACGATATAGTCATAACTCTTGAACCCTAATTATAAGTTGGTGTGTGTTCATGTCAGAAATTTGAAAGTCTATAATAAAACCCTTTCACCAAAGTTGTTGCATTTTTATTAACTTATTTGAAAAAGGACTACAACATATTTATTCCTGGAAGAAAATTTTATACTAAAAAATATATAAATAAAGATTTAGTTTCACAAAAAGGAAAGAATATGACCTCAATTATTGTAAAATACTTGCGAATATATATACATCACTTAATGAGACATTATTTTACTAGAATCTTGTTTTTTATTACTATAAGCTGTTCAGAAATATTTGCAATAAAATCGCAATAAAAAGCGCATACGTTTATGGATTTTCTAATCTATTTTCCTACTTCCTTTAAAATATAAATTATTCCACACGTTTGAAGATTCCCGGCAGTAGCTTCACAAGATGTCAGCTAGGCTTGAAGGTCATTGAAAACGGACCACAAAAGAACAAAAAAATTGCGAACTCGTCTTTACAGTTATATACTATGATTGTATACTATTAGAGGAAAAATCCTAATTTTGGTGAAAATAATGAAAAAAGCACAGAGGGTTAACAGTATAGATTGACAACGCATGTTTCTTCTAGAGAAACATATTAATATTTGTGGTCTTTGCCAGGGTTGGACAAATACATGAGTAACTAACCCATTCTTATTCAGAAATAGTAGCTGATCCTGTTATTAACGGCAAGCGCGAATGGATAGACGACATCGGTAACTGCAATATCATATACAGGGTGAACAAAAACTTTCGAGTGGAACGTTGGTATTTTTTAGTGCAGCATTGAATGCAGCGCAAGATTCTAGGATATTGTAGTTATCGCTGTCGTAGTCAACACCTATGACCGCGTACTTGCATCCACATCAATATAATATCTTATAATAATAATAATAATTCTTTATTAGCCATTCGACCGCAAAGATATAAGCTTCGTCATAAAAATAAGTACATCCATAAAAAAAAATGATAAGGAAAAATACAATTGGTATACACATACACAAATACAAAACTCAGTAGAGCAGTCACAAGATACCAAGCAACCACACAGCCTTAACCGAGATACTCAGAGATGCTATAAAAGCAATTTTGGATAAAATAATCTTTCGCAGCTCTTTTAAATTGAGGCATTCCCAATGACCTCAAATCTGACGGTAATTAATTAAATACTTTAATGCAAATATACTTTGTATTTCTCCCATACAAAGTGATTCTATGAGTTGGAATTGAATAATGCTTTTTATTTCTAGTGTCATACGTGGTATTTGTGCTTTTTAGCAAACATAGCACATTCATATAAGAATAACGAAGGCAATGACATTAAACCATTGGCCTTAAATACAGGTAGGCAGGAGGTAGTCCTATTCAGATGAAACATAATAAGAACAATTCGTTTTTGAATAGTAAAACAGTATAAAAAGTGAAATGACTGACTCCAGAATATAATACCATGCCTTAGCCTAGATGAAATGTACACATGATAAAACATCAATAACGTTTCAATATTAAAGCAACATCTGAGTTTGAACAAAGCATAATTCAGCGAACATAGCTTAGAACAAAGCGCCGATAAATGCTCCTCCCACGATAAAAGAGTATCCACATGGCAGCCCAAAAACTTAGTATGTGACACAATCGCAATGGATTCACCATGTAAACGAACTAATGACGATATATCAATTTTCCTTATAGTTGTAAGAGGCAGTAAAACAGTTTTAGATTTATTAATAATTAAATGATTACGATGACACAACACAGACACAGTGCCAGCGTAAATGGAGCAATAGCAGAGGAGCAAGCAGTTCTGTCACCACATCTAACGGACACAAGCTAAGTACGACCATTTAAGTAAGATGCAATCCACTGCAAACAACGTCCTCTAATACCATAGAGTGATAATTTATGGAGCAGGAGCGCATGATCTATTGACTCAATCAAAAAATAGACGGCCAACCAGAGCCCCGCTATCAAGAAGATCGTAAATGTGATCTAAAGCCTCAAAAGAGCATCTTGCGTAGATCTAGGGTTAACAAATCCAAACTGGCTCGGGGCTAATAATTTGAATCTATTAACAAAGACATCATTCTTAGGAACATTATTTTTTCAAATATTTTTGAAAAACATGATAAAATAGATATTGATCTATAATTTGAACATAAGTGTTTATCCCCATTTTTGTAGACCGGTATCACTTTAAGCTATCTGAAGCAACACTGGAAAACGCCTTAGTAAACAAGACCGATTATCATGAATGACAAATGGTAATGAAACAAACTCAGCAACGAATCCCAGAACCCGACAAGGGATTTCATCAATACTAGAAGATGTTTTATAAGCAACTGACATAATGACATTTAAAACTTCATGCTTGTTGGTTGGTTGCAAATATATTGTTTCATCGTGATGATTTAATTTATCATTGTACAGAATATTACTTTGAGGGAGATCCGAAATACTCTTAAACTACTCGACAAATAAATCACACAAAAGAGCAGGCTCAGAAACTAACTTCTCGCCATCTTTTATATTTATATTAGTACGGGCGCCAATACCCAACACTTCACAATAATTATATTCCAAGCACATTAGCTTTGTTCTTCGCTACTTTTAATAAATTATCATTAAATTTTAATTTAGTGTCAATAATTAAATTATCATGAATAGATTTTAAGCGATTATACTCTGTTTTAGACATAAGCCTTTGTTTATAAAGGTTATAAGTAAATCGCAACTTAACAGAAGAAGCACGAACCTCAAAGGTAATCCAAGATCTTTTGTTAGAAACTCTATGTGTTCTGCGCAGTGGAAAAGCTTTGTCAAAATAACTAAAAAAAAGTGTTGATAAAATATTGAAAATTGTCATCCAAGCTCAGCTGATCCGACAGACATCTCAAGATTCATCAGAAATAAGGTCAATAAAACGCTGAATATTCGTCTGAGAAAAACTTCTCTTATAGACATATTCTCCACATCAGAATCGTTGTTACTAAATTTTTTACAAGTAATCAACTGCGCGTATATTAATACTTAATCGCCTATGAGATACTGAATTTTATTGGAAAGAGTGTAAACGTCAACATTTTGACAAAGTTACAAATGTCGCAAAAACAACTAGCTTTAGGAATAGGCGCCTCTTAATTCATACAAGCCTCACAAAACCTGATGCGAGGATTCACTGAGCATAAAAATGCAACATCCATTTAAAATAAGAAAGTTAACATCGACATCCTGTATACTGAAAGTGCTATAAGGCTAAAAATATTTTCTTTAAATAGATCATAGTCGGCCATGACTATTCTGAAAGTTTCAAAATGAAATTGCAACTAGAATTTTAAAAAATTCTAATGACCCAGTGCGATGGGACATACTGTATATAAATGCCATCTATACATTTCATGTTACAATGTCTTTAGTACTCTGTATAGCCGCCTGCCCCAAATATAATCGTAAATATTGAATCAGAAACATTCCTGCTATACAAATAGATACACAAATAACAACAAAAGCGTAGAACATAAACGTACCATGAACAGGACAAAAGATATACACTCACAGCAAAGCGGAGATAAAAATATAATATTACGTAAGTAATTGGCGAAACCCTGAACCGCCCCGTCCTCGACATTATAACCATAAATATAGTCTTTGACGTTATACGACACAAATAGGAGTATTCTCACAAAGTACGAACTTCTCTGGGTGATTTTAAAATATACAAAAAAAAAATCTATACCATTTTGATGTAAAATACATTCCTTTTGATCCTATATTTATCCTTTTCCGCAACGTTTTCCTTTTTTAAATTGGAAGCTAAATGTGCTTAGGCCTCGACAGTAATCAAAGAGGGCTGACGATTCGCAATGAGACAACAATCGTGTCGAAGAAAGCTTCAGTTTCGAAAAAAAAAAATAGAACTAAATCTAAATGCTCGTAGTCCAAAATCTCCTCCCCAAAAAAACTCCATTAATTCTTGTATCTACACGTTACCAATAATATTGCACCTGAGTACTAGGTACAGAAATAACACATTAACAGGTTATTTCTTTTTAGTTCTATACTGGGCAAGTAGAGTTTCGCAGTAGTGTGTTTGATCTAGTTTACCTTCGAATAGAGTGATGTTGGTTTGTATTCCCTTATTATATCTGCAGGAGTCACCTTCATCCTCATGCTATCGAAACCGTATTAGAACGCAGACATATGGCCTATTGGAAGTCCATTAAGTCGGTACATGACGTAGAGTGCGTTGAATGGAGTTGAAAGGGGCGCAGCGTTTGCAGGCCGCTTGACGGTACGGTAGCTTTTAATTTTATTGGAGTAATGATGGATCTACAATTTA